>JAVYIG010006757.1:0-112222 GCA_035222895.1 Strongylocentrotus droebachiensis | reverse complement strand
ATCGGGCCAAGGATTGCTGCCCCAGTCCATGATTACTACCAACATGAGTTCAAATACAAGCCCAAGCGAGTTGGTATGAGCTGAATCCAAATGAAGGGCAAAATAAGAGTTGTGAAGCGGCCCTATCGTTAATTTAAAATTTGACTGTTGAGTATTATCCAAAATATTGTGCCCTTTCAAATTTCTCACTAAAGACTAGAGTGATGACCTTTGTAGCACAGGGGCTGTTTTTAACGTTTAATGTTTCCGAGGCTCGAGAGATTATGCGGCCGGCCCGGCCCCCTCTATTTAATAACGTTTGCCAAGCCTTCTGGAATGACCCCAAATCTCCAGATTACATTTTTCTCCTTATTTGTCGTTACTGTCAATTAGTGCCATTTCCTTATTTTTCCCCCTTTCTCACCCGACTTTTCTCCCCCCCCCCCCCACACACACTCAGTGTTATCTAGGGTACGCGCATGTAACTATGTTCCCTCTCTTTGAAAGCACCCCTCTATCTCCGGTGTGTAAAGTCAGTATACGGGCCGGATTTTTGTGTATTACGGGCCGGACTTTGTTGCGTGAAAAGTAACCCTTTATCGGAGATTTTGGGAACACAAATTCAGACCCTCTGACCCCGGAATGGGAGGGAGGGGGGGGGGGGGGGGGGGGGGGGGGTGGGGGGGGGGGGGGTGGGGGGGGGGGGGCTTTCTTCATTTTCTTTTCTCCTTTTTCTCTTTCTCTCTGTTTCTTTTCTCTTCTTTCTTTTCTCTTCTCTTTTCTTTTCTCTTCTCCTTTCTCTTCTCTTCTCCTTTCTTTTCTCTTCTCCTTTTTTCTTCTCTTCTCCTTTCCTTTTTTCTCTTCTTTTCTTCCTCTTTTCCCCCCTTTTTTTGCGCCGCCAATAGGGGGGGGGGCGGCCGTTTCTGTCCCCCCCTGGATCCGCCACTGGAGTGGTCTTTTACGACTTAAGTGAGAATATTCATTTCCATTATACAATAGTCAAAAAGATTATAAATAGAGGATCAAGGAAACATACAAGCTAGTAGGTAGTTTGGGGAGGTAAATTGCTTTGTTTCTTGTCGTTTTTGTTAAATATCAGTGTAACATACACGATGAAGATGTTCTTGTCATCTTTATGCCTATTATACCAATTATTGATACTGATTTCTTTTTACCTTGTTAATAAATATGAATAATTATAGCAAAGATAATTATAGTCACTGTAACAGGGATATTTACGAACAATAAACGATAAGAGTCAGTTTCTATTTACAAGTTAAATACTTAGTATAAATCGTGATTTTCCTTTATCCTAATCTGTATTAGGAGGGGCTTTCACACAATGTATCAGAGCCCAGCCATTTCTCTGCAGAGGAGTCACTGACGGCGGTATTGAGGTTGAGGGTGTCAACCTCTAGACAATTCTTGGCGGCGATGCCTTCGCGCTGGACATCATCCTCGGCTTGGAATCGTTCAGCATCCTTCATCATGCGTTCGATGTCGTCTTTGGACAGTCTCTTATCATTGGAGATGGTGATTCCATTGCTGCAGCCCGTGATCAAATCCTTAGCAGTGACGGTCAATATGTCATTGGCGTTAATGTCGAAAGTGACTTCGATATTGGGGACGCCATGAGGAGCAGGTGGTATCCCGGACAACTCAAACTGGCCGAGGCGATTGTTGTCCTTGACCATAGCCCGCTCTCCTTCAAACACCTGTATAGAGACGCCTAGTTGGTTGTCCGAGTAGGTAGTGAATCTCTGGGATACTCTGGTTGGCACCATGGTGTTCCTATCAATGATACTTGTCATCGAGCCAGCCGCTGTCTCGATACCAAGAGACAGAGGAGCAACATGGAAACAGGCAAAAACTTGTATCTCGGACACAGTAACTGCGTGCAATGCGGCTCCGTGGGCTACAACTTCTTCAGGATTTATGGACATGTTGAATTCCTTTCCGTCCAGGAATTCTTGAAGAAGCTTCTGGATCTTTGGGATTCGTGTCGATCCGCCAACAAGGATTACTGTATCTATCCTCTTCTTATCGATCTTGGCATTCAGCATTACTCTTTCTACCGGTTGCAAACATTTTTCAAAGAGATCTGAACACAGCTCATCGAATTTTGTTCTGCTAATGCTAGTGTAGAAGTCAAGGCCTTCGAAAAGAGAGTCAACTTCGATACAGCAATGAGTGCTGCTTGATGCACGTTCCACTGCTTTACGAAGGCGGTGTAGTGCTTTGCAGTTAGTCATCAAGTCTCTCTTGTTCCTGCTCTTGAATTCCTCAACGAAATGGTTGACGAGTCTGCTATCGAAGTCCTCTCCGCCGAAATGTGCGTCTCCAGCCGTCGTCAGTACCTCGAATATCCCATCTTCAATGACAAGGAGTGAGACGTCGAATTCACTTCTATCGAGATCGAAAACAAGAACATGCAGTTCACGACCGTCAGACTTCTCATCGAGACCGTAGGCGAGGGCGGCAGCGGTGGGCTCGTTGATGATCCTGAGGACGTTAAGGCCAGCGATCACCCCTGCCTCCTTGGTCGCCTGTCGCTGGGCATCGTTGAAGTAAGTAGGAACAGTGATGACGGCATCGGTGACCTTCTCGCCAATGTAGGCTTCTGCTGTCTCCTTCAGCTTCGTCAGAACCATGGAGCTGACCTCTTCTGGAGACAGTGTCTTGGTTACACCAATGTGCTCTACCTGCAGCATCGGCTTGCCGTCAGTGTTGATGACGGTGAAGGGCCAGTGTTTCATGCCTGACTGTACAACCTCGTCATTGAATTGTCGCCCAATCAGACGCTTGGCATTGAAGATTGTATTCTTGGGATTCCTGAACAGATACAGAAACAGGAAAATAGAATTACCTATCACATAGGCAGCTAGGCCAGCATACCATGTTCTGGTATTACTTTGGGCATATCACAATTTTTGTAGTTTGGAAAACAATGTGCTTCTTTTGCAATTTAGGGGTGCTACGGCATTTGCTCTGGCAACATTTATCTGGGCTCTGCTTTGCCCAAGATTTATAGGCAGGGCTTGGATAGCAGTTTGTTTGAGGTTAGGTTTAGGGTTACTATTGTATTACAGGGGGCAGATCCAGGATGATTGAGGGGAAGGGGCGAAATGTCAATATGGAAAGTGCTCAAAATAGATAGTGACTCACGGATTTACGACTCGTGCTCCTGTCACAATTGCTCTTCGGTCATTTTCCTATATCAACTGAATTCCTAACTTCAAAGCATGAGCGAAATGTTCATGGAATTTTCTGTAAGTTCGTTAGTGAGGATATTACCCCCTCCCCCTCCTCATGGGTGGATCAAGGATCAAACGTGCACTAAATCTCAAACCACTTACTTTGACATCTGATTCTTGGCCTCCTCTCCAATCAGTATCTCCCTGTCTGTGAAAGCAACGCAACTGGGTGTGGTCCGGTTTCCATAGTCATTGGGAATGATCTCCACCGTCCCATTCTGGAAGACTCCTACACAGGAACATGTTGTCCCCAAATCAATCCCGATCACTGGTGATTTTCCTGAAGCCATTGTATTTTATTTTATCTCGAGCTATCTGGTTCCTAAAATATCAACTTTGAGGATGTCCAAAATAAGCGCTACCTACCGAAATCAATTTGGAAGTGATGTATGGGTTAAATACCCCGATATATTTCTACTTCGTGATAATTTGCAGAATCGTTTGTTCTGAACAGTTTGATAGTCGAAGCTTGAAGTAAACTTTGACGAAGCGTCGGAAGCGACGATTTGTCTAATTTGCAAAACGTGCGTCATCTATTTGTCTGTAGCCTACTATATATGACGTTATGAACTAACACATCGACGTACTGTCAACCGTAGAAAAGTATAGTCCTCATGTGTAACCAATGTGTTCTGCGTCTGAAAATTACTCACAAAATTAACAGCATTTACAATTGCATTGATATAACGAGCTGAATAGGCCTATATCATCACTTCCCCTTTTGGCTAAACTACATTGTGTAAAGTAGACTGACTGTATATTGGTCTATGATTGAATTCATCCCGATATATTATCATTGTTCGTTTCAGAGGATTTCCAACCGTGTGCTGTTTTCATTGTAAACACGTCACTTCCGATATACTAGAATATTCTCGATTGAGACAGGAAACAATTAGGATGTTCCCATTTCTGTGATATACAGTAGAGCGTAAGGTATATAATATATAGAGAGTATAGCTAGCGCATGCCCAAATCCTCCACGTCGGGGTCCTTGTAGTAGAAGGAGTAAAGGAAGAAAAAAAAAACTTAGTATATCAAACAACCCTCGACATCAACAACAGTAAAATATAGGAGTACTATTTTATTAACCCAAAAGGTGTTGAACATCATGCGCATTACACAAAAAGTACTTTCTCAAGAAGGTAGTCTAATCGAATTGTAAACTCGTGAGCACATAGGCCTAGCACTATTTTTTTGGTCCTCGAAATTTGAAAAATCGCACCCCCCCCCCCCTTGAGCGCCAAGGGGGGGGGGGGGGGGCATCTCCAAAACTGAGGTTAAAATTAATGTGTTAACTTGACAACAGATTTAAATTTTACTAAGTGGAAGAAGACAATTACTGATTTACAATCTGCTATCAAGTAAATAGAGATATATAATTTGATTTGATCTCATTTAAACATGTGATTGATTGTTAAGAATATTTATGTACTACGATATTATCCGTAATTTTATCTGAATAAAGATTTATTTCAACAACAAAAATAAAAAAAATACCCCGAAAATAGGTTTTTGCCACCGCCCGGCTCGTATTATAAGACAGCATACCTAAATAATTTGCAGTATTGATAACTTTAGAGGGAAAGCTCAGCCTTGGTAAAGCAGTGGTCTCGTAATCCGGCGACCCGGGTTCGAAACCATGGCGATGCGCCAGTGCCCTTATAAATTATTATTATGCCCTTACAAAAATTTGTTTATACTGAATTGTATTAATGCATGCGCATCAACACAACACCCCCCCCCCCCATAAACGATTAGATGACTTCTTACAGCCAAACTGTAATGCTTGCTGAGTTGATATACAGCATTTTCATAATTTTGTTTACCCCGACCGTCAATGACCAGCCGATCGGGGAAAGTCCCCGAATCTTCTAGGCTAACGTGATGTCACAGCAAGACTGTACTCCGTTCTTGAGCGCAGGACGATTACGACGTACACATAATAATGTCCCCAACTTTTGATCCAGTCTTCGTGTGACTTGCATGCACTGTATTATGTTATTGCGCCATGTGCGTTGTATCGACTCGGACCACTGAAATTCGAGCAGTGTGTTTGTCAGTAAATCACTGCAAAAATATCATTTTCATAATGCATGAAGGTCTATTTTTTATTCCTGGTATACATTTCGTTATTGAGAAGTCGAATGTACTACATTTTAGACGAGATGGCTGATGTTTGTTCACATTCTTTCGTCATGGCCGTAAATTAGCAGACTACTGTTGTGCACCGCGCAGCAGCTCATCGCTCAGCTCAGTGTCCAGCTAGCAGTACAGCGCCGCCGCCGGGCGGGTCGGCGGGGGAATTCACTGACTCGGCATCCGTACCCGCTGCACTGCACTGCCCAATTTGATCGAGTGAGTAAACTAATCAAACTACAGTAAGGTCCTACATTCATCTAGATCTATATCTACTATATTATCATTATTCATTCAGAGTAGAATATCCAATTTGATTGAGTGAGTAAACTAGACCACTGTAGCTACATCATCTTTACTAGTACTAGTCATTCAGGGTAGAATATCTGATTAACATGATGATGATTAATGAATTGAATTTGAAGGAATGGAATTTTTCTTTTTTCATAATCAGATATTCATATTTTACTCTTAAAAGTTAAAGACTTAATAAATAGCTATATCTAATGTTAGGGCCTAGCACACGGGTCTAGCATAGTACTCTAAGCAGAGAAGTGAGCTGACGAATCGCCTTTTTTTTTTGGAGGGAGCTGCCTCACAAAAATTCTACAAAAAAAGAATTAATAGGGGCACTTTTCCTATGTAAAAGGGGCACTTGTCAAAGTAAAAGGGGCATTTTTCCTATGTAAAAAGGGGCACCGCCTCTGGTGAAGTCTATTTGAGACCCTTGTATGTAGTGCGAGTTTGTATTCATGTATTCAAGATCTTTGGTCTTGTGGCGTAGTTACATGGGGCATGGATGGCAAAAAAAGGAAAAGAGAATATGGAAAAATAAAAACCTGAAGTTATTTTTTAAAGAGATAAATTGGTATTAAATAAATTGTATAGCACAGCAGAAAGGGACTGAGTACTCTGAGTGAGACCCATCCAATCTGTCTCGATACTCCTTAATTACCAATTTTACCATGCATGCCTGTTATACTGTCTACGATCCGTGTTCAGTTCAAAACATTGTGACAAATTGGTATTGCCTATTGGCAGATTGGTCAAAATTCTCAGTGCCAGGGCTGCAAATAAGAGTCTCAAGCCAGGTTCAATTCAATTCAATTCAGTCTTTATTTCCAATCCATTCAAACAGTAACAAAACAAAGTAATAAAAGGATATGAACAAAAAACTTAAAAGCTTAACGTAAGACATAAGAGAAACGGATATAAATATGGATTTAAAATACTGATAGTTACTACAAGAATATAAAGTAGAATAGGTATTCTATTTTATAAGATAAATGATTGGAAAAAGGAATTGAAAGCTCAATGTAAACTTGTAATATTACACATTCAAACAGTAACAAAACAAAGTAATAAAAGGATATGAACAGAAAACTTAAAAGCTTAACGTAAGACATAAGAGAAACGGATATAAATATGGATTTAAAATACTGATAGTTACTACAAGAATATAAAGTAGAATAGGTATTCTATTTTATAGGATAAATGATTGGAAAAAGGTATTGAAAGCTCAATGTAAACTTGTAATATTACACATACGAAGATATTGCAATAATAAATATTGTATTTAAAAAGTTAGAATAATTACAAATGTAGTACTATTGCTGATATTTATATATATTAAAGACTTTAAAAAAAATGTTTAAAAAAAAAGTAAAATCATAATTGGAAAACATGATTTTCTATACCTGTATACATTCATATGGTTTTATACAAATATTATTAAACTGATTAAAATCACTCAATTTCAGTGCAAATATTATAAAACTGAATATTTAAATCACTCAATTTCAAACTATTTAATAATTTTGTGCCTCTATGGCACAATAACTGCCATTCTTCATTGTTAAATCTCAAATGGGCAACCCATGATAAGTTCAAGGTTCAAAATATTGAATATTTGCTAATATTGCTAATATCTGCTAAAATAACTAGCATAATTAAATATTGTTAATTTATGACAATAGTTAAGTAATGTAATAGTAGTTAGATCAAGACAATGCCCAACTTTGATGTCTTACATACATGTACGAATCCACATGTACATATCATAGCAAAAATAATCTTTTGTATTGATGAATAATATCAATTAAAAGTATGTCACAGAGTTACAGTGACTGTTTGGTATGCACTCTATGTACATGTATAATACAAATGTGTGTAATACAGGTTTAATGCCAATCAACGTTTTTCTATGGTGCTTGGCCATATGTGCGAGCACAGACACTAAGAAGCTCAGGCGTGGTCATGTCTCCAGTCCTGTGGGACTCCCACGCTCTAAAAACGCGGGCTTGTAGAGTCCTCGTCAGCTGCCGTTGCCCCCTGGTGATGAGGTGTCTATTGACCAGCCTGACGGTCATGTCCACCAGCTGGGCCTCTCTGAAGAGCAGTGCTGCCAGCTGCCAGCTTGTTTGTTCTGATGGATCTGCCGTAGACGTTCCAAGCCCCAACAGGCCACGTACGCCCATTTATCCATGTAGTCTCTACATAGGCAAAGAGCTGGAAGATATAAGGTTAACAACAAATTAATAAATAAAACTGTTATTGATGAGTATAAAATGGTTTGCCTTCAAGTAATACAATAACAAAAAATTCCAATGAAACATTCTATGACAATTGATAATTTGTAAAATTTGAAGTTTGTTCCTCTTTTGAAATAAGTATATTAATATCAAGAGCAAATTATATCAATAACTTCAAAATATGGTCATATACATGGGGTGCTATTAGTAGATAAATTTGTTTTTGTCATCAAAATAATGAGGAAAATAATTTGAAAATATACATGTGCAGGTGAATGCCTAATATTTGTTTCTCATTTTTAATTTATGTTCTCAGTGATTTAAATCTTTTCAGTTCTTCTTATAGTGCATATTTTAGATAATAATTCAAGCAGCAATGAGTACCGTAAATTGTAAATATACCATGTGTAACAAATTTGTCCTTGTGTCATGTACATACAAGCATATATTGTTATTCTACAGGTTATATCGGTATGCACATTTACCTCATCAAGTGGTGGCGTACTGCTCTGTTGCCGAAGCAGTTGAATGCTGGCACCACTTCGTTTAGTGGCAGGAATGGCAGAGCCATGACCTTCTGGAGTAGCGTCCTTGTGGCATCATCCGTTGTGTACGCTGATGTCAGATGATCGACGAATCTTCATCGGACGAGAGAGACTGCTCGACGATTGATGACTGATCTGCTGAGTCGTTGGTGAAGTTTGGTGGCTGCCCTTCATCGGACGAGAGAGACTGCTCGACGATCAATGAGTCGTTGGTGGGGTTTGGTGGCGGCTCTTCATCGGACGAGAGAGACTGCTCGACGATTGATGACTGATCTGCTGAGTCGTTGGTGAAGTTTGGTGGCTGCCCTTCATCGGACGAGAGAGACTGCTCGACGATCAATGAGTCGTTGGTGGGGTTTGGTGGCGGCCCTTCATCGGACGAGAGAGACTGCTCGACGATCAATGAGTCGTTCGTGAGGTTTAGTGGCTCTATGGAAGACAGACGACTGCTTTCCCCAATGGGCTGTTGGGATAAACACATACAGAAAAGAAAACACATTGACAGTTATGTTCCTACATTTCTATAGTTTTAAGCAAAATAAGTTACATATGATTATTCATCTGTGATTTATGTCCTCTCTCGGAGAGGACCTGAAGCAGTTGGTCCTCTGGTTGCTTACTTTCTTTAGCAGCGAGGTAAATTAACAACCAATAAACCAAATTTGTAATTCTAACCTGTATATCATAAGTTGGTTGTAGCTTCCTGGTCAACAGAATGAGTGTGCATGGGCAATTTTTTTTTTGTTGATGTATTTCTATTAAAATATATACCGGTATATTATGTTTTAAAGATTAAAGATAGTCATGTTACGCCCTAAAATGGCTCATTTTTTTACCGGTATGTGGCGTCCTGCAGCCATTTTATTTTTAATGTAGCTTTGAATTCTAAAACAAGTTATTTTTATTTTTTTGTTTTTGGATTAAACTAATCACTTTGATATGAATGTAGATGTAGGTCTACATGTACATATGAAAATACATGTACATATGAAAATCAATTGACATATTAGTATTACCTCAAATTGGGAAACAATGGAAGCAACTTCGTCATCTCTGTTCATCGCCTGTAAACTGCAACCTGAGCAAGTCCAGTCAATACCTTCCTTCATCGCTCCCCTGTACTGCTGAAGTGTAATGCCTGTTAAAGATATGAGATCAAATTATAATTCATTTATTTACCATTTTCCTGCTGGATCTCTAATGTAATTTGAACTTTTTATGTTTACCAGATTCCATGATCAATCTGCGATCCGATTTGGCAGAAAAGAAATATAGTATTTGAAATGAACATTCAAACCTGGAAAATCTTGTTATCCAAACTTCTGAATAGTTGTATGAATATATACCCTATTCCAACTGGGGGGGGGGGGGGTTCAATTTGTCCCCCCCCCCCCAGCATTAAATTTGGATTACTGCGCAACCGCCCCTTATCTGCATATTACTATCACAAAAATATATCTTTCTTAACTAAAATAAAGTAAACTAAAACAACAAAAATTACTACGCTACATTGATATGATTAAATAGCAATGACGTTAGCTACGGGAATACGTGACCCCAATCGCAAAAAATGGAATTAATGGGATTAAATTATATAAAACAATTCTAAATAGTGAGGACACGACGTCACAAACCGATAACCAAATTGGCAATTTGTGTCGTGATTTTCATTGTTCCATAGTTTTACATAATTTTTTCAAAAATTCATAACTTTCTTATCAGTAATCCGATTTTGCTCAAACTTTTTTTGATTGGTTGTACGATGTTCTGCTTCTATTGAAAGTAAGTCATTGAGTGGACTTGTACTTTAAGAATTTGTATATCATGATACTGATGAATGTGATGTTAGGTTTTAAAAATGAATTTTACTGAATTAGCTAAATGATCCCATATCGCTCAGGTCTACCATTTACCTGCCACTTAATTTGGCACGACACATTGTAAATCAGCAATCTGGGTGACGAAACAATAGGCTATGATCATCATCATCATCTCTTTCATTGACGTTGAACAATACCTATATCAATCGCGCCCTTTTGATGCGACCGGTCATTCGCGGCGCCTTCTATGAGTGATTGGGTGGCGATCACACTTTATCAGATGAGAGACAATAGACCAATCTGGACATTAGCTCCCGGATTCGAAAAGGCTAGTAGACTGTCAAATTTAAAGAAACCTGTCAGTCACTTGGCAAATTGATTGATGTATAATAGTAGCTGCCGTCGAGCAGTTCGTGAATACATCCACAATGCGATAAGCATAGCATATAAAATAATCAAAGTAACAAAAAGTGTTTTATTCAGAATGGTGAAAGTATACTGTTTCAACAGTACTGTTGACTTAAAGTAGAAATTGTTTCCAGTCATTTGTGAAATGGAACTATCTGAATTCATAAAACTTACTTGTATAAGTTAATAGTTCAATTAAGATCAGTGGCGTAGGTTATTAGGGGGCACCTCAGTTACCCCGTATAATCGAGTGCATGGAGGGTTAGAAAAGACAAACAGATTATGGGGGGGGGGGGGGGGGAGGGGGGAGAGAATAGTTGACGTCCGGACCTTTATTTTTCCCGCAACATCTCTCCATCATCCTCGGCCCCTTAAATTTGCAATTATTTTCCGAGAAAGACTGATGCTCCATAATGATGCCGGTGCCCTATAGCTTCGCCACTGATGACGATTAAAGTTTGATATCTTGATTTTCATGGACTGTATCCTATAGTTATGAGTAATTCAGGGATGTTGACGATGCAGATGATGAGAGGGTTGGAGACGATGTTGACGAGAGGGATGAAGATAATGTTTGTTGATAAGAGATACAGATGATGAGAGGGTTGTTAGTGATGCAGTTGATTGGAGGGATGGAGACGATGCTGAAAGGAAATTAGGCACATAATATTGTTCAAAGGGTAATGAGAAGGGGAAGTGGCTCTTATTAAAAAGAAAAAGAAACACATGTTAAAATAAACGGGGCACTTATCAAAGACGAAAGGTGGTAATTATGAGAAGGGGAAAGGGCACTTATAAGGAAAAAGGGCATTATTAGGAAGGAAAAGGGGGAGTGTTAAAATAACGGGCATTTATAAAAGATGAAAAAAACACTTATCAGGAGGGGAAGGGGTACTTGTCAAAGTAAATCGAGTATCTCTCAGAATAGAATAGGGTCATTTACAAGAGATGAAAAGGGGCACTCATGAGAATGAAAAGGAACTATTTTCATAGATGAAAAGGAGAAGGGGCTCTTTTTTAAATGGGGCACTTATAAAAAAGGAAAGGGGGCACATGTGAAAATATAAGGTGTGCTTATCCGAGTTAAAATGGGGGGTAGTTATTGCGACAGATGACTTCGAGCTGAACGGACGGTTTGAGCGGAGCTCCTGCCACCCATTAAGATTACACGTTACACAACGCAAATTATGGCATCCCATGGCCCGAGGCCCACTACCCGACAAACTGCAAGTAAGCAGCCAGCCCCATCGGCTCCCCCGACTGACAAAGTTCGCTCGCCTACCTCGACTGACAAAGTTCGTTCGCCTACTACCCCGGATCCCTCTAATGCGGTTTTACAACGAGACATTGCAGACTTTTCAGATAAAATATTATCTAAACTTGATAATATCAATACCGAGCTACAATCATTTCATCGTCGCCTAACAGATGTGGAATCTTCAGTGGAGTTTAACTCTGCCAAAATATCTGAAGTAGAAAACTCCATACCAGCTAGCATCGCGCCCCTTCAAGAGGAGATATCTAATCTAAAAGAAAAACTGCTTCTGATGGAAATCTACAACAGAAAGCCAAATCTACTATTCTACGGGGTGGAAAGCGAACCAAACGAGGATATCTATCGCACGCTTTGTAAAGTTTTCATCCATCTTGGAATAGATGAGGAAACCGCCAAACAGATCCAAATGATCAACGCCCACAGATTACCCTATCGCAACCAACCTAGGACCCCAGACGCCGGTGCCCCAGCCCGTTCCCGACCCGCTCCGATAATCGCTAAATTCGTCAAGATGCCTGACAGAGATCTCATTCTTTCTTCTTTTGAGAACCAAAGACGCCCGAAGGAAACATCGCAGCAACTAGGAAACGCAGCGGAAATGCGACATGCACCACCGCCTCCCCCTCGCATAACGGTTAGGACGGACCTCCCTCCCACCCTGAAGGCTCATCGCGGCCATCTTGCTGAAATTGGTTACAAGTTGCGAAAGGAGAAAAACCAATCTACGAGAATAAGGTTGCAAGGTGCTAAAATCGTCCTCCAATGGAAGGAGAAAGGTACTACCACATGGAATCCCTACAGAGAATGAACAAATCCATCATCATTTCAGGTGACACAAACAATTATTCATCTTTTAATTTGAGGTCCGAAAAACGAAAAGTGATATAAGTGAGTAAAGTAAACGAGAAGTTTATGAAATCATACTTATAATTATATTCTATGTCACTTTAATATCACCGTATATTGCTTGCATCGAGTTTCAAATACCTTGCTTAGAAATAACAATAATACATGAAAAGTAAATCTTTGTTTTGAATTTTGAATTTCTGAAGCAATTTTGTAATCAGGACTCTGATTTTTGCTTATGCTCTAAGATAAAACTAAAGTGCTTCCTTTTTTCATATTTTTTGTTACAAAAACCATGAACTTGGTCGATATATTTACAGGAAGCCATTTCATGTAACGTGTGAAGAAAGAAAAGGGAAAAAGAGAGAAAAAAGAAAAATGTTGTTAAAACCCTATAGGGATCAATGAAAAGTACACCCGTTAGGTTGAGGCATGTATTTTCCATCGCTGTACTTGATGAATGGAAAGTTTAAACCCAAGCATTTGCCAACTCCAAACTCTTTACCAAATGTTGGAGGTATTACATTATATTGTTAATGCAATTTCCAAAGGTAAAACCTGATTATAAACATCATTCAATTCGCAGTCCACCGCGGGATATATTTGTAACCAAGAATGTACACGTAGCTCTGTATATTTTTTGCCCCGCCCACCTTTTTTCTCACGGGATATAGACCACCCTATAGACCGTAGAGTAGTACATGGCCGATAAAGCTACCATCTAACCATGGACCCTTGGACATCACTTAATTCGCAGGTTAGAAGTTACATATTTTCCAACCCCTCCCCACCCCCACCCCCGTTGGGTTATGGGCAAGTATTTGTGTCAAAGTACATCTTGCTTTGAATTAAGGAAGCTTTTTGTAACAGGATTTTGATTCGTGTTAACCCCTCTCTTTTATAGCATATTTCCACGTTAGCTCGTTCCATTTTCAGCAACATTAACCTTGAATATAGTCGTTAAAGCAATACATAAACCCTTGGACTTAAATACATGTATCTGAACGGGTAACCGACCATGGGAATCATTGCATACCAGACCATTAATGTCACCCAATTATGGTTAAACTATTTGCATGCCGACAGAAAGGTTTAAAGAAAATCTTTGTTTTGCAGGGTCACCTGTATCAATCACAAAGCCTATATTAATTTTGTATGAAACGCTTATTAAACTGTATCAATGTTTGGGCTTGTGGTTCAAATGCGTGTTACGTTATCACAAAGATAATTGACGCATAGAGCGACGGGTTCATTAATTGAGCAGCCTAACCTTCATTTCAAATCTGCATTTAAAAGAAAAGGGAAAAAAGAAGAGAAATGTTTTTTGTGTGCGTGTTTTACTTTTTTGTGACCAATAATACTGGAAAATTCGATTGTCCAAATACGTAAAGCAGTCGAACCCTGGAAGAATTGTACGTTGTCACGAATACTAAATTGTCATGATTGTATACCTTTCAGGAGTCATACGGATTTTTTTATCAACCTTTGATCTTGATTACTGGGTTTGTCAAGAACGAACTCCTAACTCTTGGTCAATAATTATTATTTGTATAGAATTCAATTGTTTTGGGTCCATCTGTTTTATTGTGGTTGACTGAACTTGTTTTGATGGCCGGGAATTCATGTCAAAACCCTCTTTGCCACTATTATTGTACTCCGAATTATCATGCTTTCAAACATTATGTCATAGTCTGCTTTAGCATGCATGAATATTTCTCATCTGCACAACGAATCTCTTTGATTTGCAAAACACCCGTGTCAGTCACACGATTCGTATATGATGGGCTTATTAAACTGTAACAAATACATGGGCTTGTCGTTCACATGTGTCTAATGTTTGGGCGTGGCTTCTCCGCGCCACGGCTGACCGATCTTGATATTGGTCCGCAGTGGTGCTCTATCTCAGAAATACTCGACGCATGGGTGCTATGGGTCCATTGTTTGACCAGCCTAACTTTCTTTTCAAAACCCCGCATTAAATGTGTAAAGCATTTGAATTTTGAGAGAATTGTATTGTTGTCACTAATCTCAAATTGTCATGACCTTTCGGGAGTCATGCAGCTCCATTTTGTATCATGCAGGAATGTATAGCTTACCCTCCACTGGCCTGGGGGTCGTAGACAAAATTGTATTAACCTTTGATCTTGATTACTGGGATTGTCAAGAACGAATTCCTCACCCTTTATCAATAATTGTCTGTATAGCGTTCAACTGTTTTGGGTCCATCTGTATTATTGTGGTTGACTGAAATTGTTTTGATGACCGGGAATTCATGTCAAAACCCTCTTTGCCACTTAATAATTGTACTCCGAATTGTCATGCCATCAAACATTATGTCATAGTCTGCTTTAGCATGCATGAATATTTCTCATCTGCACAACGAATCTCTTTGATTTGCAAAACACCCTTGTCAGTCACACGATTCGTATATGATGGGCTTATTAAACTGTAACAAATACATGGGCTTGTCGTTCACATGTGTCTAACGTTTGGGCGTGGCTTCTCCGCGCCACGGCTGACCGATCTTGATATTGGTCCGCAGTGGTGCTCTATCTCAGAAATACTCGACGCATGGGTGCGATGGGTCCATTGTTTGACCAGCCTAATTTTCTTCTCAAAACTTTATTTATTTATTTATATTTTTTGGGTTTTTGTATATGACAATTATCATGATGGAAAATTCGATTGTCCAAATGGGTAAAGCATTTGAATCTTGAAAGAATTGTACGGTTGTCACTAATCCTAAATTGTCATGATTGTATTCCTTCCAGGGGACATGCAGTAGAACTTTGTATCATGCAGGAATGTATTCTTTACCCTCAAATGGGCTTGAGACAAGTATTCGTTATCCTTTGATCTTGACGACTGGGATTATCAAGACCGAAGTCCTCACTCTTTATTATTCATTATTTTCTGTATAGCATTCAATTGTTTCGAGTCTATCTGTTATATTGTAATTGACGAAACTTTCTCTTTTATGATGAGCGGAAATGTCAAAACCCTCTTTGCCATTTAATATTATTGTACTCCGAATTGTCATAACAGTTATCAAGTATGTACATACGAGCCTGCCTTAGCATGCATGTATCTTTCTAATCACCTGTGTCAATCAAAAATACATTCGAAATTTCGTGTGCTTATAACCTTAACAAATACATGGACTTATCGCTTACGCGTGTCTGACGTATAGGTACAGGGCGTGGCTTCTCCGCGCCACGGTTGACCGATCTTCACATCGGCCCGCTGTAGCGCTCTATCACAAACATACTCGACGCATAGAGCGATGGGTCCATTGTTTGAGCAGCCTTACTTTCATTTCGAATCTGCATTTATGTTTTGGTGTGTCTTATTGTTTTGTGACCAATAATAATGGAAAATTCGATCGCCCAAATACGTAAAACATTTGAATCTTGAAGGAATTGTACTTTTTCACTAATGCTAAATTGTTACGATTGTATACATTCGGGTGTCATGCAGCTCCATTTTGTATCATGCAGGAATGTAATAGCTTACCCTCTACTGGGCTGGAAGCTGGAGACAAGTTTGTATTAACCTTTGATCTTGATTAATGGGATTATTAAAACCGAACTCCTCACTCTTTATCAATAATTATTATCTATTTAGCATTCCAAAAATTTCTGTTATATTGTAATTGACTGATTTTTTTATATTTTTTTTTGATGAGCGGGAATGTCAAAACCCTCTTTGCCATTTAATATTATTGTACTCCGAAATGACGTTATTGCTATTAAGCATCATCTCAGAGTCTTCTTGCATACATTTTTCTCCTCCGCACAACAAATCTCTTTGTTTTGCAAAACTCCTGTGTCAATCACAGAATCCATTGTTATAGACTGAACTAGTTTTGATGAGCGGGAATGTCAAATCCCTCTTTGCCATTTAATAATCGTACTCCGATTGTCATTATTGTTATCAAGCATTTTGTTTCTTCCCAGCCCCTCTATTTTGCGTGTCAAAAATACACCCTTTACTCGGGCGGTCGGGCTCCGCTCTGTTGCTCCTAAGCAATTATTGTAACTGTGACCAAGATGGGTCTTATTGTATTTTCATTTGTATTATATTTTGAAGTTACCCGCACACTTGCACTTCGTACACACACAAACGCACCAGCATCACACATGCAGTTGTTCATCCTCCAAATTTTCGGTACTTTACATAATACGTATCGTTAAATGAATTCGCACGCGCACACTCCCGATATTCTTGTCGACGATATAAACGAGAGCAAATACTACACACCCCAAGAATTCAAAAATTCATTTTCTTACAAACCAGACAATATTTCACTTTTACATATAAACTCCAGAAGTCTGAACAAAAATTTCGAATACGTTGAAAACCTTTTACACTCTTTAAATAATTTTGCATTTTCCGTCATTGGAATAAGTGAGACATGGTTACATCAGAATTCTCCAGATATGTTCAATTTGCCTAATTATAAGTTGATTAGGGCGGACCGCAAAGGAAGAAGAGGTGGCGGTGTTGCGTTTTATATTACACAAAACATAAACTTCAAAATCCGTTCAGATATTAAACTAACACAAGCAGAATCTTTATTTATCGAAATTAATAATTCAAACACCAAAAATGTCATCATAGGTTTGATTTATAGACCCCCTGATTCTAATTGTGATTTATTCTGTGACGAACTGGATTTTCATCTTCATAAAATAGGGGATGAAAATAAACACAATTTTATCCTTGGTGACTTTAACATCAACTTCTCACCCTCATCTGATAACAGTAACTCAACCAATTGTATGCAGTTGATGCATTCATACGGCTTTTTTTTCGATTATTAATAAACCCACCAGAATAAATCCACATTCATCAACTCAGATTGACAATATTTTTTCAAACGTACATAACAACAAAACCATCGGTGGAATATTGTGTTCTGAAGTGTCGGATCACCTACCCATATTTTTAACTTGTGAATGCAAACTATCTGGCCGTAAATCATTTGATGAGCTTATATATCGCAAAGAATCCAAACGTAATATAGAATTGCTGAAACAGGATTTATTTTTCGAGGGATGGGCTGAGGTATATAGTGTAAATGATGTCAATACTGCATATAAACATTTCAGTAACAAATTGCAATATTATTATGAAAAGAATATTCCTTTAGGCAAAATGAGTAATAAGCGAAATAAACCCAGGAATCCTTGGATAACAAAAGGTTTATTGAAATCAATACAAACACGCAATCGCCTCTACAAATCACATTTACACAATCCAACTGACACTAACCTAAACACATATAAAATTTATCGAAACAAATTAACAAAACTTATCCGTACATCCCGTAGATCGCATTTTTCTAATAAAATAAAAAAGGCCAGTTCAAACACAACTGCAACTTGGAAAATTATCAAAGAGGTAATGGGAAAAAAAACAAATCCCCCACCCACGGATAATATCACATTAAATGGCACTAAAATACATGATCCTAGTCTTCATGCAAATTCATTTAACTCATTTTTTACGAATATCGGCCCTGAACTCGCCAGCAAAATTAATAGAACTCACGCTCACTTTAAAGACTATCTTTCCAATCAAAACCAAGAGTCTCTCTTTTTAAATCCGACAAATCCTAGCGAAATTATTAACATTACCCAATCTCTTAACAACTCAAAATCGCACGGTTTTGATAAAATAAGTATGTCTCTCCTAAAAGAAATAATGTATCCACTTGCAAAGCCTTTAACCCACATATTTAATCACTCGTTATCGCAAGGTGTTTTCCCTGATCTATTAAAACTAGCTAAAGTCAACCCCATTCTCAAAAAAGATGATCCTCACGAAATAAGTAACTATCGTCCAATTTCCCTACTTCCAAGTATATCCAAAGTCTTAGAAAAGATCGTTCATAATAGGCTACACAAATTTATCACTAAACACAAAATACTCAATTCAAATCAATATGGCTTCAGAAAAAATTACTCAACTGACTTAGCATTAATTCAAATTTATGACAAAATTACAAGTGCCATAGCTAATAAAGAGCATGTTATAGGTATATTCTGTGACTTGAGTAAAGCATTTGATACGCTCAATCACGCTATTCTACTCTCCAAACTCAGTCATTATGGAATTCGGGGTCAGCCACTCTTATGGTTTAAAGATTATTTAACAAACAGAAGACAATATGTTACATTTAATAGTTATGATTCTGATCCTCTTTTAATTCAATGCGGTGTTCCTCAAGGCTCCATCTTAGGTCCACTGTTATTTCTTCTTTATGTAAATGATATTATCAATACATCCCCCCTTCTTTCTTTTATCTTATTTGCCGATGATACAAATATCTTTTATTCCCATAAAGATCTTAATATGTTAAACAATACTTTGAATTATGAAATTAACAAAGTATCCGATTGGTTTAAATCCAATAAACTTTCACTTAATACAAAAAAGACTCATTGCATGTATTTTAAACATCATTCTCATAATACAGAAACACCTATATATATTAAAATCGATGGTATGCTACTAGAGAAGAAAACTAATTCCAAGTTTTTGGGTGTCCTTATAGATGAAGCCTTGACTTGGAATGATCATTTACACCAAGTTACAATGTGCATTTCCAAAAGTATTGGAATAATCTCCAAGTTAAAGTTTCTTCTACCCCATGCAACCTTATTCCTACTATATAATTCGCTAGTTCTCCCGTATATAACATATTGTAATAGTGTATGGGCAAATTGTGGTTCGACAAAAATTAATTCTATTTTCAAACTGCAAAAGAAAGCCATACGTATTTGTACAGGTTCGCATTTCTTAGCTCACACTGATCCTTTATTCTATAAACTTAAAACACTAAAAATTTTCGATCTGAACACTACTCAAGTAGCAGTTATTATGTTTAAGTACATTAATAATCTGCTTCCACCATCCTTTGATAACATGTTTAGGTTTAATAATTCCGTTCATTCATACTCTACTCGCATATCTGGAAACTTCCATCTTACAAACCCCAAATTATCAATAACACACAAATCTGTTAGACATTCTGGCCCGGACATTTGGAATGATTTACCCGACAACATAAAGTCTTGTTCAACCATCTACTCCTTAAAAGCTACACTTAAACGACAAATAATACAATCATATGCTCCCCTCTCTTTAAATTAGTATAACAAAACCGTGACTTAATTATTCTTTATCATGCAACTGCTCACTGCACCTGCACTTGCACCGCACCCTCTTGGTCACTCAGTTTTTTCGAAGAGAGTTATGTCGCCAATTCTTTTACGAGGCCGCCATCCATTTCCAGCCTAACCGCTCACGATGGTGGTCTCCTGCGTTCCAAATTACCTCTCTAATTTATTGAAAATATTTCATATTTCTTATGTTATTGTATGCTTCGTACATGTTTATCGAATTATATAATTGTACATGATTTTTCATTTAATTACTTTTGTAAACATTGTATTCATTGTATTTGTTATTGTTCGAAATTTTGTACTTTGACTTTGAATTTGTATATTTTTGAACGCAGAAATAAAATCAATCAAACAAACAAACAAACAAAAGGGGTAGGGGCGCTTATTACAAAGGAAAAGGGGCACTTGTCAAAGTAAGAGAGGCACCTCTCAGATTTGAATAGGGCAATTATCAGAGGTGAAGAGGGCACTAATCAAAAGTGAAAAGAGGCACTTCTCGTACCTGAAAAGGGGTACTTACTAGAGATTGAAAAGGGCACTTATGAGAATGGAAATTGGACACTTATTTCAAAGGAAAAAGGGAACTTGTCGAAGGAAAAGGGGCACGTGTCAAAATAAAAGGGGCACTTATCAGAGTTGAAAAGGGGAAGAGGAACTTTTAAAAAATTAATAGGGGCACTTGTCAAAGTTAAAGGGGCATTATTCATATGTAAAAAGGGGCACTTTATACCAAGTTAAAGGGGCACTTTTCGGGTGCTTGAAAAAGTGGGAGGGGATTGTGCCCCCCTGCCCCCCCGGGAGGGCCGCCTCTGGCTGGTGTGCAGTACGTGTGTCGAGACAATACTGGTTGTTGACAAAGGAGCCACCCTCAATCAATCTTCCAAAATTCATAAACACTCAGTTTTAATAATAATTTGAATACTAAGTCGATCAGTAGATTATAGAAACGCATGAAGCTTCCAGCCCAGAACATAAGTGTGCAAATATATTTGGGGAGGGCGGGGTCAATGATAGCCTTTCCGAGCCCGAACAAAATATTGGGGGGGGGGGGGTGCTCATGATAACCGAGCCCAGCCAAAATATTGGGGGGGGGGGGGGGGCTCAATGATATCTGAGCCCCTCACAAATATCGGGGGGCTCCGTGATATTATCCTAGCCTTACCAAAAATAATTGGGGGTCTGATGATATCTGAGCCCCACCAAAATATGGGGAGGAGGCTGGGGGGGGGGGGGGGGGGTGCTCAATGATATCAGAGTCCCGCCAACATATTTGGGGGTCTCAATGATATCTGAGATCCACCAAATATATTTTTTGGGGTCAATGATATGCGAGTTACGATGTCTGAGCCCCCCCCCTTCCTCCCCAAATAAATATTTATAAAATGTTTATATTTGAATTGTAAGTCTGTAGGTTATAGGTATACATGAGTTTCATGCCTAGAATATAATGATTGGGGAGGAGGGGGTTAAAGATATCCGAGCCCCGCAAAAAGTATTGGGGGCGGCTCAATGATATCTGAGCCCCACTTAAAATATTGGGGGCTCAATGGTATCTGAGCCCCTAAGGACTCATTGATATCTAAGCCGCACCAAAACATTGGGGGCTCAATGATATCTATAAGCCCCGCCAAAAATATTAGGGGGGCGCAATGAAATCTGAGCCCCCCAATATTTTTATTGGGTTGTGCCCCCCCCCCCCCCCCCAAGCCACCCCGGTTCCTAAGCCTATGCAACAGTCTATTATATAAGAACATAACTAAGCTGTAAGCATTTTCAGATCAAGTGTTGAATTGTCGTCAAGCTGAGGCGTATTGAGCCAAATATATATATATATATTTTTTTTGGGGGGGGGGGAAGGTGGTGGGGGCTGCGTAATTATACAAAAACTTGAATGACTAATAGTAATAATGATGTAGCTACAGTGGTCTAGTTTACTCACTCAATCAAATTGGATATTCTACTCTGAATGACTCATGATAATATAGTAGATATAGATCTAGATGAATTTCATCTAGATGAATGTAGTTTGATTAGTTTACTCACTCGATCAAATTGGGTACGGATGCCGAGTCAGTGAATTCCCCCGCCGCGCCGTCCGTCCGGCGGCGGCGCTGTACTGCTAGCTGGACACTGAGCTGAGCGATGAGCTGCTGCGCGGTGCACAACAGTTACAGTAGTCTGCTAATTTACGGCCATGACGAAAGAATGTGAACAAACATCAGCCATCTCGTCTAAAACGTAGTACATTCGACTTCTCAATAACGAAATGTATTCCAAGAATAAAAAATAGACCTTCATACATTATGAAAATCATATTTTTGCAGTGATTTACTGACAAAAACACTGCTCGAATTTCAGTGGTCCGAGTCGATACAACGCACATTTAATGTACGTGCGGCAATGCGATTTGCGAGCTGTGAGTAAATTGTCCGAAAAGCCATTTTTTTGTCATTTTACCTAAAGAGAAGTTATAGATTGTCTTCAATAGTATCATATAACACAATACCATTGCAGATTGTGGTTGGAAATGGCATTATTAAGTCACAATGAGCACAAACATATACATTGGTATCTCTCGATCGATTAATCATATCGGGACATCTCGCCTGGGGCTAACTCCGGGAAGCTCCAACCCCGGCGCGCAGCGTCGGACGCTGCGCGCCGGGGTTGGAGCTTCCCGGAGTTAGCCTGGGGCGAGATGTCCCGCGGGGCGAGTTAGCCCGGATTCGTTGATACATGTAGTGAAATAAATTGACAGCATTAATTATGTGACTTTGAATGAGTAAAATTGTGAAAAGATGATTAACTTTGCCACGCCACGTAAGTCTATGTAACGTGTCTATCATATCGACAATCTACACAACTATAAAGGTTTGGGTGGGTGGCAATGTCGGTACCGGGCCGTGCGAGCGACACGATTGCGCAGCAGTCTGGTTGGCGCTGGTGTGTGTAGGCCTATTTGTAATTCGGATATAACAGACGTGTACGTGTATCAATCGGATATGATTTTTTACGTCTGGTTACCGACCTTAAGGCCCGAATTCACAAAGCAAGGTTTGAGCTCAGACCAAGGTTTGAGGTCAAACCTCCTTTTGTTTCGCCAAACCTTCTTTTGTTATTTACAAACCTGGTTTGTAAATAACAAAAGGAGGTTTGGCGAGACAAAAGGAGGTTTGAGCTCAAACCCGGTCTGAGCTCAAACCTTGCTTTGTGAATTCGGGCCTTAATGTCACCATCCGAAAGACGTGATTCAGTTTCAAACCTGTATCCTCGGCTGTATCAGTTTTAACGTCCATTGTTTAATAACTCGATTACATAGGTGCACGCTATCGCGGGCCACAATGCCCCGTTGGAATCTTTATGTACGTGTATGCATGCCTAGCTGTCATATAGCATCAGTTCTGAGCTGTGTGAGCGTGAGCGTATCGTAATTATTGTCACTCTTGACAACTGTACGGTACCCTGACCTCAGTAAATTAATCAATAAATCATGTTGGTTATCCTTTATTTTCTGACGTATCCCTAGTCCTTATCGTTGCATCCACCCCAAGTCTAATAATTAATATACACATAGCTCGTGCTTGCTTGCTAAAGCCGTCGAGTCTGGCACAGCTACCACGCCGAGAGCCTGAAACAATTGAAATTTATGTGCATCATACTTAATGTCAAATATAACCTCACTGTCCTGCATTTTTAGTTAAGTCTTAAAGACTTAAGAGCAATAAAATCAGAAATTAAAGTCTTACTAATACTATGCAAAATTTACTTTATTCATTTGTTTTGTCATGTTTTACTCCCAAGTATGGTTGATGTTGAATACATTTCAAGGTAGCTAGTCTAGCGACGTGCGTTGCATAGGCAGCTAGCGTCATAGTACATACATACACATGTACAGTATATGTACAACGTATGTCACTATAGCTATCAGAATCAGAATGAACGCATGCCGCATGTATAGCTAGCGACAGCTGATGTATACATTTTGAGCTCGATAAATGCTGTAAAAATCTTGCAAAATGAGACTTCAATTTTTGATTTTATTGCTTGTTATAAATACATAATGCAGGTTAATTTGATGTGAATTATGACGAATTACAAATTGTTTTAAACTAGGAGTCAATGAAACGATTACGTCAGAAAATACAGTACGTGATCATGATACATGTTGTGTACATAAAAGTTCTTGGTCACCTTGTGTATTCTCTTGTCTGTGTGATCTAAGATATGAAGTGCAGTGCCAGTAGTACGCTAAAAACATATCTGCGGTTTTAAAACTTTAAGCTGCTGTATTTTCCTGTGACATATCAACCACCCGTCATGCATGTACACTTCCCTTTCTGCATCAATTTTTTTCCCAGAAGGAATACTTGAGTTACCATGGCAACTGAAGAACAGGCCGCTTCCCAGCCCCTCTTCAAGAATATTTCTGGTGACCTGGATGACCTCGAGGCCACGGAGATCGAGAGCTTGTGTGTGAACTGCGAGGAAAATGTAAGTTGATGTGAACGCATTTTCCTGTACAGATCAAGGAGAGGGTTAAGTTCTGCGCCCTGTTAGTGTTTCATGAAGCTTGTTGTCAATAACAAGTTACAATAGCTGTTATAAGCTACTGAAAAAGTAGCATTCGAGTTCATTTTATTCAAAACCACACAAAACATGATTTAATCTTTTACATAAAAAAGAGACTATAGTAATAGTACATTAATTAACATATATTAACTTGATTACATCATAAAATGAATGGTGTAGGACCCCTTTAGAAGCTAAGCTCGTGAGCGGGGCCCTATAGTCAACAAAATACGTACATTAAAAATATGGCAAGGTGAATAAAAAGAATAGAACTTATACAAGGGATGGAAATACTAAGCTACATGATATTGAACCCACAAATTTTCAAACACACACGTGTGCACGCATTTGATTGTCTAAGAGCAGATTTGTCATAGAAACTTAGTGTGTGTTATTGATAACACGTTTTATGAAACGGGGGCCCTGGACTTCTGGTTAGGCAAACAATAAATTGTGAGCTTTTTCATTCCTTTTATTAATGTGAGAGGATATCATGGAAGCAATGTCTCCTAAAAAAAGGATGGCTCTTCAAATACTCTCGTACTTCAAATATGATTAGAAGTCGTTGAAGAGTTTGGACCAAAATTGTGTGTCTTGTCCCATGTGTACATTTCTGTGTGAAGTACATGTGACTTTAGGTAAGACCTAATCCATTACTTCCCCCCCCCCCATCATATATTAATTGAATGATACATAAATGTTAAAAGACGTATCATTAATTTTTGTGATTAAGTATAATTCATGTGTTTTTCTTTGTAATCAATATAATTATGTGATTTTTATGTGAATCAATTACTTATCATTTTGATGATTACAAAATCTCACAGCTTACACTAAGTCTTATGTTGCTATATATTCAACCTTTTCTAAGTGCTTCTGGACATATTCTTAAAGGATGCAATTGCACAAAAAAGAAGTCAAGTTTATTTTTCAAATAGACAAAGTAATATTGCATTTAGATAGTGATCCTTGAGAAATCTTCTCCCTCCCCTCTTTCTCTCTCCCTTATGCCCTTTTACTTTCTACCATCTCCTGATCTCTTCCTCTCTCCCTATCTTTCTTTCTCTATTCCCCCCTCTTTCTCCCTCTTCTCATCCCCTTCCTACCCTTCTATCTGTCACTATCATCCCACTTCTCTCTTTCTTTCTCTCTCTTTCTATTCTCTTCCATTTTCTCTCTCTCTCTCTCTCTCTCTCATCTTATCTCTTTCTCTCCCACTCTCACAGGGGACGACAAAGCTTCTCCTGACCAGGATTCCGTTCTTCAAGTCTGTCGTCATCAGTTCCTTTGACTGCCCCCACTGTCACTATACCAACAACGAGATCCAGCCGGCCAGTGCCTTGCAACCACAAGGATGTATCCACGAGGTCGAGATCAGGACGGAAAAGGTAACAAACTTCTTAATTGCAATCACTTTGGGGCATTGAGGCAGAGGTGCTGTGGTCTAGTGGATAAATCTTTGGACTGTGGATCACAGGGTCCGCGGTTCGAGTCCCGCCACGGCACCAATGTCTTTTGGCAAGATATTAATCTACATTTGCCACACTCTACCCAGGTGTTAAATGGGTAACGGTAGGAAGGAATTCCTTGAATGCTGTGAGCGCCGAAATCGGCTGCCTAGCAGAGCCGGGATGATAGTTGGTGCGCCTTGAGCACCCTGCATTGTGGATATGTGCGCTATATAAATATCCAATATTATTATTATTATTATTATTATTAACTTGACACTGATGATTAGTCAGTTGACTGTTATCTATGAGGTCGAGATCAAGACAGAAGAGTGGCCCTGTTCAGACTATAAGAAATTTATATGAAAGTCCTATAAAGAAACACAATAAGAATGTTTGTAGTGTGAAGGGGGGGGGGGGGTACAGACTTGAGAACCACATTGTATTTTAAAGAAACTAGTTTTGAAGAAGTAAATGAAAGTGATCAGTGGACGCTCAAGATAGCCCCGTTCAGTCATATGATACCTTTATGATACGACGTTCAAAATAGAATGGGACCCTGATTCTTTATCACTTTTTCTTTTGAACTGATGCTCAAACATGTGTTGCACTAAACAATGTTTCAGTTCAGGATGGGGTAGGACTTTGCATGACCAAGCACTGATGATTTGCCAGCTGTCATGTCAGCTGACCTCTTAAAAACTAGTTTCTTCTAATGTATGTACTGCTTCTTTATACAATGATCATTTATCCAATACTCAAGCATGTGTCCATGCCCCTAACTCTATGGTGATCCAGAGCTGCCAACTATTCCGTTTTTGCCGGAATTACTCTGTTTTTTCCTCCAAATTACTGTACTACGTTTTTTCTTCATAAAATACGTTTTTTAATAAATGTTTTTATTTTTTTAATTATTTTTTTTACATACCGCACGTCAAACAACTTCCCTAAAATGGTGATTTGATCACAAATTCAATAGAAAACTAATTTTAAAACCTACTTGAAGAGAAAAATATTCTAAAAAAAAATTAAATGCCAATAATACTAAAATAACCACCAAAAAAAATACCTGCTCGTATGGAAAAAACAGCATGATGAATGAACTGCATTGGAAGTTTCGCGCGTGGTTGTAAGTTTCGTTTTTATGAATTCCTTTTTTTTGCTTGAAATTCCTTTTTTTTGCCATCATGATTCCTTTTTTTGTTCGCACAAGGTTGGCAGCTCTGGTGATCTAACATTTGCTCAGCCAACCAACTGCTCTGGGTTTTATTTTGTCATAGTATTTAGGGTTAGGGTTAGGCTGCAGTTGGGTTTCGGCTTAGAGTCATGGTTAAGATTAGGGTTAGGGTTAGGCTTATGTGTAGTTTTGGGGCCAGGGTTAAAGTTAAGAATTTGGTTAGTATATGAAATTACAGCAGAACAAATTGTGGGAGGAGCATATGTTATATAACTTTTGAAATATAACATTTCTTTAAATTTGTATCATATAAATTAGTGCTGTAAGTCAGACGCTATGTTCGTGTTCGGTTCGGTTCGGCAGAGTTCGGCAATTTTTCACCCGAACTTGGTTCGGTTCGGGGTTCGGTAATAATATAATAGCAAGCAGTGTTATACTAGCCACGGCGGTCGGCAC
Source organism: Strongylocentrotus droebachiensis (assembly GCA_035222895.1). Classification (NCBI taxonomy): domain Eukaryota; kingdom Metazoa; phylum Echinodermata; class Echinoidea; order Camarodonta; family Strongylocentrotidae; genus Strongylocentrotus; species Strongylocentrotus droebachiensis. The sequence goes on along the minus strand of JAVYIG010006757.1, from coordinate 84,587 downwards.
TGGGTGGGCCGGCCGGCCTGCCGGGCCCGACCAGCACGGAGGACTTCTGCACACTGCTCCGACCAGCACGATTTTCACATTAAAAAACTGCTCTAAACGTAATTATTTGTGAAGAAAAATACTACTTACATTTGTATTTCCGTCTTGAATCGTGTTTTATTTTCAATTTTAAAAGATTCATGTTTTCAATTTGTCAATAAATGATATTTTTTAAAGATTTTCCGAGACGGTTGTTGTCTAATGTTAGAGTCATGAAAGCTGCCATCTTGAATTTTCAACAGGAAAAATATAAAATTCCTATTTTTCCTAAATAAATAAATACCACACTATAATATATATTTATTTCATTAATTATATTATAAAATTTGTTCGATATTGTTACAATTAAAAATATTTTTTTTGTTGTTGTTGAATGGGTTTGAGCTGAACTTGTTTTGATCACGCACATGTATTCTTGTTCATGGCTTGCGATCGCGACGTAGCGTGGTCAGGATTTGGGATTTAAATGGCGCCAGTGAAGTCGCGCCCACCACTGGATAGGCATAAATCACAAAGGCGGAAAATGGGAAAAAAGTAAATATAAAATGAGCAATCATGACATAAAAATTAGGTACAAAATGACAAGTTTATTAGCTTGCAAAAACTTTTTTTTTTTTTTTTTGCCGAACATCCGAACCAGGCCTTTGTGTTCGGTTCGGTTCGGTTCGGTTCGGAAGTGCCATGTTCGGCGAACTTCCGTTCGGTTCGGCGGTTCGGCTACAGCATTAATATAAATATCCTGTAGTATGACGAGGCAATTGTTTTTCCTTTGCTTTTGTCTATCAACAGGATATGGACAGGCAAGTTATTAGGACGAACTCTGCATCTGTGCGTATTCCAGAACTGGATTTTGAAATCCCTGGTTTCACTCAAAAAGGATGTGAGTATAAACTGAAGATCTTACTCTTTATATTTGTCTCTATCTCTCTTGCTCCCTGTCTCCCTCTCTCTCTCACACCTATCTCTCTCTCTCTCCCTCCCTCCCCCTCCCCCTCTCTCTCTCTCCCTTCCTTCTTCGCTCCTTCTCTCATCAAAATACTGTTTAAATCAAATTATAGTACTGTGATATTATAGGACTGGGCAAACATAAATTGACTGAATGTAACCAGGACTTTGCAGATGATTTAAACTTATTTTATACACGATTTGATTGCAATGATTTTCATGATCAAAATGAATGCTTGAGTAAATCCTTGTTAAGTAAAATCACAAGTAATGTTGGCATTGTAATATCAGAGCTAGATGTGAGGAACATCTTAAGAAGAGTAAAAGTAAACAAGGCCACTGGACCTGATGACATCTCAAATCGGATTCTTAAAACTTGTTATCAACAATTAGCTCCTATTTTTACGAGATTATATCAGTTAACTTTGGATCTAGGTGTAATACCACAAATATGGAAAACATCTTCGATTATACCAGTTCCAAAAGGGAATAGGAAAGGCAGAAGCACAGATCTGAATGCCTTTTGCCCTGTAGCACTCACATCTAATGTCATGAAATGTTTGGAAAGGTTGATTTTGAAACATCTATTGAGTCAAGTTGGCTCATTTATTGACCCCTTTCAATATGCTTATAGACAGAATAGGGGAGTTGAGGACGCTGTTCTTGTCCTTCTTTATGGAATATATAGTCATTTAGATATCCCCAAATCATATGTAAGATGTACCTTCATTGACCTCTCTAGTGCTTTTAATACCATAACTCCTCACCTTTTAATAAATAAACTGATAGAAATGGAGGTTGATGTTAAAATAGTGCTCTGGGTTCATAACTTTCTAACAAATAGACAACAATCAGTAAGACTTGGAAATATTAAATCCCCTACTTTGTTAACCAATACAGGAGCTCCACAAGGTGTGTCCTTTCTCCCGTTATTTTCACTGTATACCAGTGATTGCGCTAGTACCAGTCAATGTTGTTCATTTATAAAGTATGCTGATGACACTGCCATCACAGGTTTCATTAAGGGAGGAAATAGTGAGAATGAGTATTTTTGTCAAGTTACCGGTAATCAGTTTGTTGAATGGTGCGATCGACACAACCTATATTTGAATGTTCAAAAAAACCAAAGAGATTATTATAGACTTTTGACGTGACGTTAATCATATCCTTTTGTATATTCATGAACAGGCAATCGAACACGTACATGAATATAAGTATCTTGGTAAGTATCTTGTACCTTGATTGATGATAAGCTACGATTTAATAAGAACACCAACGCTGTACACAGTAGAGCTACATGTAATCAACGGATGTTTTTTCTAAGGAAGCTCAAAAAATTTAACGTTGACAGGACGATCTTGCATCTTTTCTATCAGTCTATCATTCAAAGTGTTCTTCTATTCAATCTCATTTGTTTTTATGGAAATCTCACACAAGCAGACAAAACTAAACTCGAACATCCGAGGAAAATTGCTCAACGTATCATCGGCATTGAATTACCACCCCTATCAGTTTTGTTTGAAGATCGCTTATTGACTAAAATAACTTCTATTATGAAAGACCCATCACATCCACTATTTTCTTGTTTTACTTTTAACCGCTCAGGAATCCGCCTGCGTGTACCAATTACCCGTAGAGCCAGATACAGAAATTCTTTTATTCCAAATTCCATGCACATCTATAATGCACAAGTAACACAAAATTCTCAGCTTTAAGCGAAATAATAGCGATTATGATTATTTGTTAACTTTTTTTCTACCCACCCAGTAAATAAACTTGTAGGGATTGGGTTGGAAAGTTTTCCACCTTATCACCTTTGTGGGTCAAAACATCCGTTGTTTAGCTCTGCTGCTGATTTTGTTGTATTTTTCTGTCATGCATTATAATCTGATTGTAAATTATGCCATCTCTCCTTCTCTATCTCTCCCCTTTCCCTTTGGACCCTTACCAACTCTCCCTATATTTCTCTCTTTTATCAGTCCTTCGAGCTTGAGCTCTCTTCTCCTTTCTCTTTCTGCTCGTATTTCGATTGTGATGCTGCTCCTATTCTACTTTCATATTCACATCTATATTAATACCTGAATTTATTCATGATGTGATTCAGAATTGTATTTAAAATTCTTGCTATGTATAAGTCATATAACTGTCTTTTCATGTTTTGTGCTGAAAGCCGGAGGACCGTACCTGCTCATAGACTTTTTCTTATAGAGTCTTGACGCCCTTCTGGCTTTCAGCACACGACACCATGTTTTTGTCTTATGTTTTATGTATTACATGCTATACCAATGGAAAACAAATTTCTGTATTATATTATGGACAATAAAATCTTGAATCTTGACATTTATTATAAGAAATTTAATTTCAAAAGTAAGAACAATCATCTTTGTCAAACCCATCATTCTTATCATGGTTATTATTAAATATCATCATAAACTTTGTCTCTCTTTTCTTGTCTCTATCAGGAGGAAGAAGATATAGAAGAAGAAAGTTTTCTTGATCTGGAAGGGCTTAGGAATCTTCAAACGAACAAGGTTTGTACCTGCTTTATTCAAGGTTTTAAGGCTCAAGCGAATTCTTGATGGTGCCCTAAAGCCAGTGGGTCGTCAGTTTCAATGTGCAGAAGGTCATAATTTGCGGACACCAGATTTGGTGGAAATACAGTCAAACCTGTCTTAACGACCACCTGTCTATAACGACCACTATCCATAACGACCACTTAAAATCCCCCGTAAGATTTGGTGTTGCGAAGATACAGTTACAATGAGTTATCAATTTTGCATTACAATATAATAATATATGTATATGCTGTGTATAGATATGATACAATACATATTGATTGATATTTCACAGGTAATATAGTCACATGGATAAAAAACAAAAAATGGGATTATTTTCTGATGAAAAATGCCAAAATGAGAACACTGTCTCTTTCCTGGTCATTAACTTATTTCTGTAAGTGATGTTTAACTTATAACTTGCAGTAAAGATTCTGTCCACTTACATTTATACATGATATACATGTACACACGTACTTGTTTTATACAATAGACTGATTTACTAACATATTCAAATTTAAGGATGTTTCTTTCCTGGGCACCCAGCGATGAGTTATTCCAATAACCTGTTATTAATGAATGAATGAATTTCAAAACTTGGAATCCAGTCTGCATTACATTACGTGTTGCTTTATCTTGCAAACCTTGGGCAAGATTTCAGGTTGACCAACACTTGTTCATAAAAAGTAATATGTTACTAAACCGGTCTATTGAAGTGGCGTAAATGTGATACACAAAACATTATTAATCCTTGACATTTGTTTGACCTTTGATCCATTGACAGGAAACAGCAGAGAGCTCTAGACCGGAGGAGATCATGGAGTCATCGGTTGATGCTAACGAGTGGAGGTTAGAGGTCGAGAGGGTGACCCCATCCCTAAAGGTACGATCGTCTTTGAAATGAATTGGCTGTCCCATATTGCCTCCAATACGTACCGTATTAGAACATAGAGTACTTTAAAACCAGAGAGTTTCCTTGCATGAACTTTCCAGAACTTTGCCACTCTCCCCCAGGTGACGGAAATGGGTTCCCGTTAGGAAGTAATTCCTTGATTGATTTAGTGGCCTATTATGGCAGCTGAGATAAAGCTGGGGAAAATCTTCTCCCTCTCTCTCTCATTCTTCCTAAACTTTTCTTCCTCGCCTACCTCTCCAACCTCCTCCTTTACTCTATCTGCTTGCTTTTTCTCCCCTCTTCTCTCTTTACCCCCCCTCCCTACTTTCTCCTTTTCTTCCACTCTGTCCATTCCAAGTGGAATGACTTATTTAAACTCGTTTACTCTTTATCTCCAACCTGTAATGTACCCTCTACTTTCCCATCTCTTTCACATTTTCGTACATCGTTTCTTACTCCGAGCCTTTACCCACATGTTCAGAAAATCATAATCCCCTTAATTAATTTTTGTTGCCAACCTATGCATGATTAATGCAAGCACGATTAATAATTGTTACTATACATGATTGATATATGAATGTAATGTATATTGATCAATGATTAATTATACATGATTAATATATAATTGTTATTATGCATGGTTGATATATATTTGTAACTGTAATGCATTATTGTTTGTATATGTTTTATATGTAGTGCGACCTGCCATGGTTTCGGAAAGGGAACATGGACCTGGTCTTCAATGTACACATGTATTCCTTTTATATGAATAAAGGCATGATTTAACAACATTATTATTATTATTTTTATCATCATCATCATCATCATCATCATCAAAAATGTATTATTATTATTATCATTGTTATGTTTCCTTGAAAGGTTCACATTAGAACAGATAACAAGGACTGGAGAACACACGTGGATCAGACGCATCTACACAAAGACGGGATTGAGACGGCTCTCTCAGAGACCAAGGTAAGAGTAGATCAAAGCAAGATTGTAGGAGTTTGTCAGCCTTAATGTTAAATAAATAAAAACAATCACAATGCCAACAACATATACATTTAAAAGAGAAAAAAACAAGTATAAATCACAAACCGATACAAATATGGTTGCATTTGCAAAGGCCACAGGCCTGTCAATGGCTATCACCATTACCAAAAATATGATATTTGTATATGTATATATATATCTACCCGGTATATTTTAAAAAAAGGCATTTAAGATATTATTAAGAAGCACAAGAACTAGTTATCAACTAGGTTTCATACCGTAAATGGCAATATAAGTCAGTTGAAAATTAAGTATTTATAAAAAATATTAAAAAAAAACAATATTAACTTTCTTTTTTAAACAAAACAAAACAAATCTTTTAAAGCCTGCCTGCACTACTTTAGCCAGGAGGGATTGGGCCACCCAGCGTAGTCACTGACAGGTGGTTATCTTATCAAATCAGCTCTCAATTAACATAAGAAAAAGGGGATCATGGGGGACCAGCGGTCACCAATTAGGCATTGTTTGCTATATAGAGGGCGCAAGTAGCTATAAGTTGTGCAGTGGGGCTTTAAACACGGCAAGTGAGGGACAGATTTTTACTTCATTGCTTAGGGAATTCCTTGATATCACCTCCATATTTATCATTTACCAGGGTTACCTTGACAAATTGCACAAGGAGATCACAAGGACGTTGGAGAAGATAGGGAGCAGAGAGAAATACATCAACAACCAGCTTGAGCATCTACTACAGGACTTCAGAGGGACACAAGATGGTTTAGCCGAGGTAAGTCTGCAGAGGTGTTGTGGTCTAGTAGATGAGTCTCCGCAATGGTAACCACAAGGTATGGGGTTCAAATCCCTGTCGAAGCACTTATGTTACCACAAGTTGAAGTACCATCATTTTACCATCATGTCACTGAAATCCCTATCATTTTCATGCTCATATTACTTTGGTATTACTTACTTGGTACTATCATGGTACCGAGGTATTACATTTACCTTCATATATTCTTAGATATGCTGTCAAATTTGTTAGCATATCAATGTTCATTATTACTTTAATATTACTGTGAAATTACAGTCATATTTACCTTCATATTTTCTTCACATTACCTACATACAGTGTAGTTCTGTTAAATTACCATCATATTAAACTTCATATCACCCCCCCCCCCCATATTAACTTTTTTTTACTGGCAAAATACCATAGCTTTAACTTTTGGCTCTCAGTAAACAATGACCCCTTCATATTACCAAGATATTACCAGTCATGATACTGTAATATTATCTGTACACAGTAGTACCATCATAAGTTAAGTCTGTCATTTCAAAGCCCACCACATTATTACAATCCGATTTTGGAAGAAATTTGCAACAGCATTTGATATGAACATTCAAACATGTTACCTTCATGTTGCTATCATATCACCTTTGCATCAACGTCATATTACCACCTGTTACTTTTGTTACTGTTGTACAGGTGAAGGAACAGTACAGGCAGGTTAGTGGATGAGTGACAGAAAGAACCAGCTAGCTATCTTCATATTACATTCATATAACATTCACATTACTTTCATCTTACTATAATGTTACCTTTATGTTGCTAATATATCACCTTCACATCAACGTCATATTACCTCATATTACCACCCGTTACTTTTGTTACTGTTGTACAGGTGAAGGAACAATACAGGCAGGCTAGCGGTGGAGTGACAGAACGAACGAGACAACTTGCTGAAGTGACAGAAGAATTGGAACGGATAAAACAAGAGATGGAAGAGAGGGGGTCAAGCATGACCGATGGATGTAAGTTGAACTTTCTTTTTGTAAACTTTTGTTAGAGGTTTGAGGAAGCGAGTAAAGTTTATTTGGCAGAGTGTCTATCTGTTAACAATAGATTGAATATGAATCCAGCTCAGGCAGAGGATTGAAGCGTGCATTATGTGTTAACATGCCCCTCCTCTGGCCCATAGGCATAGGTGAGGTTACAGTCGAGAACTCTGTCCCTCAGATAGGATGTTAATTGGAGGCCCATGTGGAGGAGAGCTGCCACCTTTCTATGTTAAAGGGAGTCACTCGTCAGTATCCATGTGCAGAAGGCCATAATTCCCTGACACCAGACTTGGTGGAAATATCATTAATGGGATTACAAATCTGCACACAGCAAACCCGTTTGCCAGTCAAGAATAACCCCCTAATCTCTCGGAGAGCTCGAGAGTCTTCGGGTGAGGGAAAAGTAAAGCATTACCTAAGGTCTAATGGTCATAAAACTGAAGGCTAACTCTGGTGATTGACAACACCTGTTATTGGGTAAACACCCGAACGGTGTCGAATTCCCCATGAGAGCTGACTTTTATGTGTCTTTAAGAACACACTGGCTTAGAGGTACACCTGCACATTCTAAAACAACAATGTGTTGATTTGTTTATGTTTTTTGTTCAACAATTTTTTTTAGTTAATTTCATTATTTATATGGAAGTGTCTTAGTCGAGCGGTTTAAGCACTTAACTTGAAATGATACCTGACTCAACATTAACGTCCTTTGGCAAGGTGTTAATCTACATTTGCTACTCCATACCCAGGAGAGAAATGGGGACCTGATAGGATGACGAAAGCTTTTGTGTTAGTATTTGCCATATGCATTCACGGTGACCATATGGTAGGAATACTCCCCGGGGAGTGGAGTTGGTGCACATTTTGTGTGATGAGGAATCCGATGATCGGGGTAATAATATCTGTAAACCGCACAGAGACGTTATTTCGTATAAAAGGGATCCGGTAACTTTGTCTCAGATTCTGAAACAAAATCCTGGATTTAGCTCAAGCTGCAATGATAGTTATAAACCTTAAGGTCAGTCAGGTATCCCATTACTTGTACAAGCCGATCCTGTGTCTAATTATCAAGATATTTATGATTTGAAATCGAAACCAAATTTTGCGTCTTCCTAACAGTTTTTCCTAACACTACAGTCTATTGAGGAAAACGAGTATGGTCTCTCAAAGATTTTTTACTTTTTTGAGGCTATTCTTGATCATTTTGAAGCGCGATCTTTTTTGGCTTCAATATTACACTGTATCACAGACACTGATAACACATAGGGCCATGCATCTTAAATTTAACATTATTAAACGATGCCTTTAAGTGTTATGTAAACCCAGATTATTATTATTTTAATTTATTATTCATTTATCTTGCAGCTCCGTTGGTGAAGATCAAGCAAGCTCTCCAGCGTCTGAAGAACGAGGTCATCCAGATGGACGTCAGGGTAGGGGTCGTGGAGCAAAACCTTCTTCAAGCAAAGCTCAAAGACAAGACTAACATGCAGAGGGATATGAATAAACCCATTGGAAATGCAAATGAATATGATTATTAAAAGGGATAAACACGATCGCATCTATTTTCAAGAAGCCAGATGGATGTCGGGGTAGGGGTTGTGGAGCAAAACCTTCTTCAAGAAAAGCTCAAAGACAAGACTAACATGCAAAGGGATATGAATAAACCAATTGGAAATGGAAATGAATATGATTATTAAAAGGGATAGACACGATCGCATCTATTTTCAAGAAGCCAGATGGATGTTGGGGTAGGGGTTGTGGAGCAAAACCTTCTTCAAGAAAAGCTCAAAGACAAGACTAACATGCAGAGGGATATGAATAAACCAATTGGAAATGCAAATGATTACGATTATTAAAAGGGGTATATACGACTGCATCTATTTTCAAGAAGCCAGATGGATGTTGGGGTAGGGGTTGTGGAGCAAAACCTTCTTCAAGCAAAGCTCAAAGACAAGACTAACATGCAGAGGGATATGAATAAACCCATTGGAAATGGGAATGATTATGATTATTAAAAGGGATAAACACAATCGCATCTATTTTCAAGAAGCCAACACAAGGGAATTTCAATACCCTATTGTACATCCGTCCATAGATATCATGTTCTGATTACCGGTATGTAGTATGTCGTTGTAATGATCACACATTTCAATAGGAGACCCACAGCTATTGAAATTGCTTTAGGTTGATTTTCTAAAGTAGTTGCGATCGAGATTATAAAAGTTTGGGGTATGAATGACACAGACCATAGGCTAAGCCTAAAAGCAATGTTGGAAGAGAAGTATGCAGATTACTATAGGAGTTTAAAATAGGGGTTGTGGAGCAAAACTTCCAATGAAAGCTGAAAGATAAGATTGTCATGCAAAGAGATGTGAATAATCATATTGGTATTAAATGCTAATGAATATGATTGTAAAAAAAGAAAAGTAAATGGGATATGATTGGTACAGGCTACAGGCAGCGCAAAGATGTATAATGCAAAACCTTGTCGGTTTGTTTGTTTACCTGACTGCTAAGAAAGCTAAGGAGCGTTTATGCTTGTATGTAAACAACCAGGGATAGACAGATTAAGGACTATCCGAGGGGCTTGCTATGGTACTGAGAATTAGTGCCTTATCAAAGGGCACACGCGCATCGACTTGCTTTCGATCCCGGGACCTTCCAGGTACGAAACCACTGCTCTACCCCTGAGCCTCCTCAAATATCAGGGATGCCAGTTTTCAGGCAATAGCCTAAATTTAGGCCCTGGCGAGTTATTTTCATAACATAGTTTAGGCTTTTTTTGTGTACAAACTAGCTCATTCTAGGTGATTTTCAGGCCCTCTGATCAATTCTAACTGGCATCCCTGAAATATGAATGTTTGTTTCAAATCTGGGTATGAATCACACATGCTAGTAAATATGATTATTAATTGTGTGACAGATTGTTAAAGGCCATGATGTAAGGCTCAAACCATACCTTACAGTTTGGTCCTCTCACCCTCCTTGCAGTATCCTTCCCAGGGAGCAGTGAGTTCAGCCAAACTGCAAATGATCAGGCACAGGCCGCTTTGCAGCAAGAATGAAGCTCTGGGGTCTCAAAGACTCTGACCGTGTCCATGTAGTAAAATTCAGACTGTATGAGTATGTTCTGAATGAGTATGCTATAGCAGGACCCCCATGTCCCATCACTGATATTTACAACCCACATCTGGTGTTATATTGAAACGATTGTCAGTTTTAAATACCTATGGTTGATATAAAGATAATAACTGACCAATCACAAAGCAGCATGGAGTACACTGACCTTTAGATTTCCACTGAATTCAATCTGCTTTGCTGCAATGAAAACTTTATGGATGGTAAATCAAATTTTTCATAAAAACATGACCCCATTTCACAAAACCATCTTAATTACAAGTTCAGCAACATCCCATCCAAATATGCTTGAACAAGCGTTTAATTGAGATGCTGACGAACTTGTATTTCAGATTGTTTTGTGAAACGATGCCTAGATTTCTAAAAAAAGTAATGAATTTATAATAATTATTTTCATGCACCAGGATTCATGACAGAGCAATAGATAAATAGATTGAAGTATATTCTGGTAATGTAGTAGGAAACTTTGTTATCCATCAAATATTGGATATTGGAAATCATTGTGAATATCTGTGATTAACATTACCATATGTAAATTAATAAAGTTCTGTAAGTATGTAAATAGCTCTTTTTGTGAAAATACATAGATGAGCAGGATGTATAAAGTAGTTCTTTGTAAAACTGTTGTAAAGTGTGAATAAAAAGCCTATTTGAAAAAAAAGTAACAAACCCAACTTCTTTTGTGTGGTAATTTTCTACTTGAAGCCATTACACTCAGCTCATTTAGTAGTATCATTTGACATGCAGATTAATTACACCAAGATGCAGGGTTTCCACAGTCATGGAGAAACTCATAAAAAATTCATAAAAAATAACTTTTTTTGGAAAGTCATGGAAAATGAAAAAAAATATCCCAAAGTCGTGGAATGTCATGGAAATTGATCGTGGGTGTCACCGTGTGGGCCTTCCGGTTAGAACTTACAAATTTGTATGCTGCTTGGATGCCGCAATGAACCCACATCAAAATGGTACTTATCTGGTTATCAAAAAAGGCAAGATGGGTCATAGAAAGTTATTGGAATTTGGTTTTCACTTTTCTTAAAAAAATACCCGCTCTATTCCATGCCATATCTTCCACTTCACTACACCACTGCATGTACCCCTCCCCCAAACCTCTATCATACATTCTAAATCTCTCCTTTCTCTCGTTTGCCTGCTCTATTTCTCACTTCTCTTCCCCTAACACCCCCCCCCCCCCTCCCACCCTCTCGTACACTCCAAGATTTTGAACTCCTTTCTCTCCTTCCTCCCTCTTACTGGTACACATTGGCCATCTATCTCTACATCCCTAATTATGATCTAAATCTCTCATTTATATTCTCTTGCTCACTGTATACCTCTCCCTCCCTCTTCCCCCACTCCCATGCACCCTCATCTCTCTCTCCCTCCGTTTCTTCTTCATTTCCTCCCTTTCATTCTTTCCTCCCTCCATCGCCACTCACATGCACCCTCATCTCTCTCCCTTCCCTCCCTGCCTCCCTTCCCTGCCTCCCTCTCTGGATTAAAACCTTACGAATAATTCATAAATTCAGACTTGGAATAAGAAATACAACAAACAATTTAATCTTTGACATATACTCTGTACACATAAACATGGTATGCACAAAAATGTTTGTTATGAACATATTTCAGATGTAATAACATTTCAATTTCAGATAATTTGGAATCCTTTGCATATCATAAATACAAGGCTGTACACTTACAAACCATAAGGTCATATGATGGTCATATGATTTGGACTACAGTGATCAGATTTTCTTCTTGATATTGATTTATACACTGATGAGAAGTATGTCGTACAGTAAACACACACTGGTATGCCAGTTTGTATTGAAAGACAATGATTTTAACATTTTCAACATGTCACAGAGTTCAGGATTTCAATACATATTTCCCTCCTATTCAAGTAGCTCTTGTATCTGCTTATAGTATATACAAAGAATAAGCCCACAAAACTTGGTACACATCTACTGATAGCTAAAATGGAATAACCAAAAGAACCAAAATAACCAAAAACATTATCAAGTACTGAAATAATTCCCAAATTGTAGAGTTGTGCCCGATATACATTATCAGTTTCACTCATTCCTGCCAAATTTTCACTTCAGGAAGATACACAAATTTTGTCTCTGTTTATAGTATATACAAAATCATGAGGCACACAAAACTTGGTACTCATCTAAAGTAGTTAAAAAATGGAAGACAAAGAAAAAACAAAAAACATTGTACTGGAAAAATCCCTGAATCGTAGATGTACATACCCGTACAGTTGGGCCAGACATACATTATCACAATTTCACTCATTCCTGCCAACTTTTCACTTCAGGAAGATATGACAAATTTTGTCTCTGTTTAAATAGTATATTCAAAATCATAAGGCACACAAAACTTGGTACTCATCTAAAGTAGTTAAAAATGGAAGAAGACAAAGAAAAAACTAAAACATTGTCAAGTACTTGAATAATCACAGAATTGTAGATGTACATACATGTAGAGTTGGGCCCAATACATTATCACAACTTCACTAATTCCTGCCAACTTTTCACTTCAGAAAGATACACAAATATGGTCTCTGTGTAATATATATAGTACATCACTAATCACTCTGACTGAGACGAGTGACTCCTGATAGTGCAGTTGAGAAAATCTGAGTAAAATGAGTGTCTTCCAGGTGCATGTAAACTTTCGGGGCTCAACTGTGTAAACGCAACTTGTGTGAACCTGAACAGAATGCATACCATTAAACTACAACTTGGTACTGTAAATACTTAACAAAATTAAAATCACAATACAAAACAACCTCACATTCAAATCTTCCATTAAAAGCTGAAATTACAATTACATTTGCAACCAATCAGGATAGCGTATTTCGCCCTAGTTTTTAAGTTGCGTTTGACATTGCAACTTTTAAAGCAAGGGGCCCTCGTAACGGAATCCCACTTCCAGACAAACTGGCTCAAAGCAACTCTGGGCCCTGTTTCATAAAACTTGCTATCAATAACAAGTGTCACATTTCTATGAAAAATAGGCACTTAGCCAATAAAATGCAACCTTTTCACTACCTTTTTATAGTCTATAAGTAATATTGCAACTTGTTATTGATAACAAGTTTCATGAACCAGGGCCCACGTTTCAAATTTCTTTCTTGCAACTTACTATTATGAGTGCAGATAAAAAATAAAAGATTTCAGTAATCCTTCATAGCTATTTTTTCTGAATTGCTAATGATCAGGCATTACACCTTCGGATATTATTTAACACAACTGGTTGACCAGCTGCAAGTCGGTGTTGAGAAAAGAAGTGTTTTTCAGTCCAGTGGAACAACGTTTACGTTGTTTGACAATATTATGTCAGCTATAACCTTTTATCATGAAATGGAAAAATGTATTGGAAAAACAAATCTAAGAAAAAAGAAATTCATGAAAAAGTTCTTTTATTTCATAATTTTTTTTGGGATTGTGTTTACGTTTAAAGTCATCGTCCGTAATATAAAACGCTTTGACAATTTGAATGCGGTATATGTTTGATTTTTGCTTAGGTATAACTTTTTTTGAATGTTAGTTGAGTGATGTAAATATGGAATTTTGCATGATTGTAGATGTATATGTTATGTATTTTTACATGAATCTGTGCTATTGTCTAATAAAGGAACCCTGTGGATGAGGGGGGAAAATGCTTGTCACAAAAGTTGCCATGGAGGGTGAACATTTGATCCTATGATCAGGCTATACTTCATGAAATATTTAAGGTTAGGGTCGCACTTTACTTGAGTTCAGGTAATAATGTTTACGGTTAGGTACACGTAATATGATATATTTAATGTGTATGAATATAACCTTGCTATGTTGTAATATGAAGTACATTGAATTTGCTGTTTCATTATTAGTGTTAAATATTATAACTTTATCTTTACAGTAATATGTAAGGTGTGAGGTTGAAGTTGGAATTTTGGTTAGTGTAGGAAACCGACGCGGAAAGACTGTCGCAGTAGCAAGTGTTGTACAACTGTTTTGGAGATAGTTCTATACGATCGAGCAGGACATAATCCAGCTGAGCGATCTGGATGGTTGTACACTGCGATTGTGTGGCTCTCGAAGGTATTCTGATGGCTGTGATGTCCATCATAGGTAATCCTCCTCATAGCAGATGATCAACTTGTTTACGAGGTCAGAAGCATCCTCCCTAAATTGATGTTGAGGAAAGAAGATAAAATATAGGTTTGGGGGATAGGATCTGGGCCCTGTAACATATGAAGTGACTAACATCCAAATCAATTGTACAAATCTATTGTATTTTAGTTTTGCTACAATTTATTTTATCTTTAATAGTAAGCATTGATCTACATTTATCTGTAACATAACATTAATGGTAAGTTTCTATTTATTATAATATTATGATTGATTAAAGGAGATACATGTACAAAAAAGACTTGGGAGATAATATTAATCGTAACTTTCAATGTTACAGGGCTCAGGTACTGGGGCCTGGGATGCTATTTCTATGCTAGCGAACTTAACGTAACTGTACTTAAAGATCGTTTAATAAATAGTACTGGGAACTACTGCATGCTTTTTAAATGAAAAACATGTGATAGTGTAGGGTTGCGGTTCTAACAGATAATTCCTAGCATGCACTATCATGCAAAGACAAAAGGTCACGTGACCTTGTAACCGTAGGTCCGATTTTCAAAAAAATTATTTTATAAGTTGCGCAAGATTCAAAAGAAAAAAGTCAGCGAGCGGCGGGGCGCCACCCATATGCGTTCCTGAGCAATCAGAAAAATCGTGGAGGGGGGGGGGGGGGGCCATAATGGCCCTCCCCCCCGGCCTTATTAGGGTTAACACAGAGGCAGCCCAGCAAACATGTTGTAGGATTGATAACTACTGGCTAACTGACCAGGTTTTAATGTAGCAAAGCATTACAGCATTCTATGTAGCATTCCACATACATTCCATGCAAAGTAGAAGAAACCAATAAATATTCATATAGTCCCACACAAGTATAAATCAGCATCACAAAGTATTCTTGAATATTCAAACATAAACAAAGGGTATATATTGAATATTCATAGTATATGTAAATTATACTATAAGCTTGACTGCATCAGGTGAACATTGAAACCAATGAGAGAGAGAGATAGATGAAAGGATGGTGGATGAAAAGGGTGAATGTGAATGAGGGATGACCTATTAATATGAAAGGAATGAATCATGGATATGAAGGGGAGTTTCAGAAGTTCAAAATAAATCCCTACAATAGTCTCAGTGAATGCATCACATGTGATCGTGCTTGACCTATCATTTGATTAGGATCTAGGAGTGAGTTGTATAGTAATAAATTAAATTTGTAAGTCATTATGTTTAGTTCACTTACGTTGTATAGTTAGTGAGCGACTGCAGGAATGAATCAAAATCTGCCTGATGATTTCCATTGAACCTGAAATTTCCTTTCCTGATTTGAGGAAAAGAATCCTGAAAAGAAATATATGGGCATGATTGGTGATAGTGATTCATGTACTTTTCCTCCATTCCAGTCTGGCTGACATACTGCATGTACCATACATGTACATACCAGGTGAGTACCCCTCTCTGGCATATAGACTTAGTATCCTTGTTACACTGACAACTCCTGAACGCCCCCCCCCCCCCCCCCTACCGAATACACACACATAGAAAATAGCTATGCTGATTGAACTGGTCAATATTTCAACAGAACTTTATGCTGACACCCCATGCTCCCTGATCATGCACATGTCCAAAACATCAAGAACAAAAACAAAAACTGTGCTTAAAATAAGTACACTGTGATCAAGATCTCCATTCTTGTTTAGTGACTATTCAGCCTGACGTATACTCTCAGACCCATGATGACATTATTCAAACCTTATGAATTGATTTGAACTATTTGTATCTATTAGTCTTTAGAGTACTTCAGTGATCTGTTTGTACTGAAATTGTATTAGTGCGTAACTAGTAACACAACACTCCCCCCCCCAAAAAAAAAAAAAACTAGATGGAATTCGACTGCGCGCAGTCGAAAATGATGCCTCCGTCATAGAGCAATTTTACAAAGCAAAACAGAAGAAATTTTTTGAATTCAAGTTCAATTGTAATTCATTAACAGGTTCTCAAAATATCGTGATTACAAGCAATTTCTCATATACATATATGACCCTTTGATCTTTGACCTCATGACCCTAAAATCTACTCAGTTCATTGGCTCTGCAAGATGTCCTGAGTTAAATAGTAATCCATCTGTCAGTTCTAATGAGAATGCGTTCACAAGCTATTTTTGCATACATAATGAGCCCATGACCTTTGACCTTATGAACCAAGAATCTAATCAGTTCATTGGCTCTGCAAGTAACACACATGACCTAATTTTGGCAGGAATCCATCAATCGGCTCTTGAGATAACGCGATCACAAGCTGTTTTTGCATACATAATGTGTGCTGTGGCCTTTGACCTTTGACCTCGTGACCCCAAAATCTAATCAGTTCATCGGCTCTGCAAGTAACATACATGACCTAATTTTGGCAGGAATCCATCGATCGGTTCTTGAGATAACGCGATCACGAGCTGTTTTTGCATACATAATGAGCCCTGTGACCTTTGACCTCGTGATCCCAAAATCTAATCAGTTCATTGGCTCTACAATATACATACATGACCAAAGTTTGGCAGGAATCCATCAATCGGTTTTTCAGATAACGCGATCACAAGCTGTTTTTGCATACATAATAGGCCCTGTGACCTTTGACCTTTGACCTCGTGACCCCAAAATCTAATCACTTCATCAGCTCTGCAAGTAATATACATGACCTAAGTTTGGCAGGAATCCATCAGTCGGTTCTTGAGATAACGCGATCACAAGCTGTTTTTGCATACATAATGTGCGCTGTGGCCTTTGACCTTTGACCTCGTGACCCCAAAATCTAATCAGTTCATCGGCTCTGCAAGTAACATATATGACCTAATTTTGGCAGGAATCCATCGATCGGTTCTTGAGATAACGCGATCACGAGCTGTTTTTGCATACATAATGAGCCCTGTGACCTTTGACCTCGTGATCCCAAAATCTAATCAGTTCATTGGCTCTACAATATACATACATGACCAAAGTTTGGCAGGAATCCATCAATCAGTTTTTCAGATAACGCGATCACGAGCTGTTTTTGCATACATAATAGGCCCTGTGACCTTTGACCTTTGACCTCGTGACCCCAAAATCTAATCAGTTCATCAGCTCTGCAAGTAATATACATGACCTAAGTTTGGCAGGAATCCATCAGTCGGTTCTTGAGATAACGCGATCACGAGCTGTTTTTGCATACATAATGAGCCCTGTGACCTTTGACCTTTGACCTCGTGACCCCAAAATCTAATCAGTTCATTCGCTCTGTAAGATACATACATGACCAAAGTTTGGCAGAAATCCATCACCCGGTTCTTCAGATAACGCGATCACAAGAACGGGAAGTACGTATGTACAGACGTATGTACAGACGTACGGACGGACGGACAACCCGAAAACATAATGCCTCCGGCTACTTCGTAACTGAGGCATAAAAACTCCTTAAACTCATCTCCACTGCTGCATGTGTACATGAATTCATCATGGCATGGATACAGAGTACAAACACACATACACACCTGTAAGGTTGACGCCTTTGCATTCAGTGTAGACAAGAACTCCTCCCTGAACTCCTCTCCCCACAGTGACAGGTCAGTCAGTTTTGGCATGCAACACAAAGCGTCTACTAGGTAATGTGAAGAGGCTGATGTTGGACACTCAACATCTTGAAGCCAGACAGTTTGGACCTACATGTATACAAACAGTGATTCATACAAGTACATTACCAGAGTACACGTTTTCATTGAATTACTGCAAATATAACTGGGTGCTCTGATATACATGTATGTGTATGGCAATGCTTGGGTGACAAATGCAATGGGCTTTATATAGTCAAATATAGGATTTGGATAAGGGCTACAAATAGGTTTGAGCTCAGGTTTAGTGATAGGAATACTTTTTGGTGCAGGGATCAAGTTAAGAATTTGGATAGTACAGGATGGAAAGCACAGAAAAATTGTTGATGGGCATGCGTTAAAACAACAGGAGGATCGACAAACACAGCCATAGTGCATTTTCTCACTACATAGTGATACAAACAGTGATTCATTAAAGTACATTACCAGAATACATGTATTTATTGAATGACTGCAAATATAACTGGGTGCTCCAATATATGTGTATGGCTAAGCTCAGTTGACAAATGTTCTGGGCTTTATTAAACAGCATAAACTTCCTTATAATAGGGAAGGAAAAGGAAGAGAAACCATTTTTCTTGATGTAGCTTTTTTACCTGATAATCGAGTTCACCATTATTATGATGTATTGAACATGTATAAGGTCATTTACAGTTCATTGTATGACCGCCACCTATGAATCTCAAATATTTCTGGTTCTTCTACATCATGGTCAATGACATTCCTCGGTAATCGACATTGAATTCCAGGTGCTTTGTTTGACTTGGTATGTCTGTGAGTTGGGTATTCTTTTGTGCTCACATACATGTACATGTACCATGTACTTGATTCCAGCCTGCAATTTCTTAATGTTCTGGATGTACAGGTCCATACACCTAAAGTATCACGTTATAAATGGTTATGTTGGGCACCGAGAGGTCTCCTCCTCTGTGAAAAGAAAAGACTCGTTCTCTCTCTCTTTCTCTCTCTCTCTCTCTCTCTCTCCTTCTCTCCCTCTCTCCCTCTATTTCTTTCCGCCATCTTTATTTATGCTAATTTAATATGTTAATTAACTTATATTTACGTAAGCAAACAGCCTTTATTAATTTTGTACTTTCTCTTGCTGTTCTTCTACTTTGAATTTAGGACCTAAGCAGGTTAATCCTAAACTGAAATCGATACCTATTTTGGGGATGCACATTGTAGTCCTCAAATGGATGACAAATGTAGTAAATTTAATTGTCTTTGTTTTTTTCTGTTTGGGTTTGTCCTCCCCCCCCCCCATGTTTGTTATTTGTAGTTATTATTTGATTACTACCAATTTTTGCAATGTACTGATATTCCTACACTTTTCTGAACGTAATGATGACTGACTTACCTTTTGCTGAAACAAGTGATATTGATTTAGACATATTATTTCACACTTTGCATAATGTTGATTTAACTTCCTCATCTGACGAACGTTATGAGAAACGTATTTCAGATACCCTCAATAGTAAATTCGATGAAATGTTACTTCAGTTTGATCCTAATGATATTCATTATGTAAGAGAATCTCAATACCTTACTCAAAACCAATTTATTCAAAATGTTAAAAGCACATCTAAATGTGATTTAAATTTCTTGAACCTGAATATTCGTAGCCTGAACAAAAATTTTGAGCAGTTAACTTTATTGCTGGACAATATTGATCTGTGTAACTATATTATCGGTCTTAATACAGAAACATGGTTACAAGACCAGCCTCATTCCCTTTTTTCTCTTTCTCAACATAACCTCATATTCAATAACCGTACAAATAAAAGAGGTGGAGGCGTTGCAATGTATGTTCCAGACCTCCTAAATTTTAAAGTACTTTCTAATATAAACACAATGAATCTGGCAATGGAAGTGGTCTTTATCGAATTAGTCTTACAAAACAAGAAAAATATCGTAGTTGGTACTATTTATCGTCCCCCTTCTTCAAATCACAACGAATTCTTAGTTGAAATGCAGCATTTACTTGTTCACCCCCTTCTTCAAAATAAACATTGCATCATTATGGGAGATTTCAATGTTGATTTGTTAAAATGTAATGATAATCAGTTCTCTCATGATTTTCTGGATACCTTACTTTCGTATTCTTTTGTTCCAGTAATATCAAAACCCACGCGGTTATCCACTCATTCGTGTACTCTCATCGATAATATATTTGTAAATGTTGATCATTTACAAACTGAATCTGGCATCATCCTGTCTGACATATCAGATCACTGTCCAATTTATTGCAAAATTCAAAGTTTATTTAATCTTGCTAAATCACCTCCCTCGTCAAAAATAGTAAGGAAATTTACAGCTTCCAAAATTGATAAATTAAAGGGAAAGCTGGGATCGATCGATTGGGCAGAAGTTTTGGCTCATATTGATGTAAATGTGTCTTACAACAATTTTATCCACGTTCTAAAAATAGCTCTTGATGAATGTATTCCTCTAAAGAGATGCAAATTTTCTAGTTATAGACATGAACCACGTAATCCTTGGGTCTCTAAATCTCTATTAAGATCTATTAATAGGAAAAATAACTTGTATTATCAATTTCGTGCGAATCCCAAACCTAAACTTCGTGAAAAATATGTTCAAATATAAAAACACTTTGACAAAGATTATGCGATTAGAGAAACAGAGATATTATTGTACCCAGTTTGAAAAAAAGAAATCCAACATAAAGGAAACATGGGGAGTTATTAATAAGGCATTGAAATAAAGAGAGTGGGAAAAAAAGCATAAAACAAATCCGAGAGGATAATAAAACCATCAATGATGACGAATCTATTGCTAATCACTTTAATGATTACTTCTCAAACATTGGACCCAATCTTGCCAAGAAAATTCCTGTTGTCGGAAAACCCTTTCATTCTTTTTTGAAGAACAAAAATCAGAATTCTATATTTTTTAGTCCAACCAACGCATCTGAAATTCTAAAACTTGTTAAAAATTTCAAAGAAAAAAGAAGTGCGGGTCATGATAAAGTCAGTAACTTTTTATTGATCAATATTATACACGAAATAGTTGTTCCCCTAGAACACATATTTAATCTTTCCATGTCTAAGGGTGTAGTTCCCGATGCCATGAAACTTGCAAAAGTTGTTCCGATTTTTAAAAAGGGTGACCCCTTAGATTCATGTAATTACAGGCCCATATCTCTCCTGTCTTCCATCTCTAAAGTGTTAGAAAAACTCATCTATGATCGCACAGTAGCTTTTTTAGTTAGTAATAATATATTCTCTGACTCACAGTTTGGCTTCAGACAAAAACATTCGACTGTTCATGCTATTTTACATTTCATTAATCATGTTACTTCTGCAATTGATGAACATTCTCATACCCTTGGGATGTTTCTGGACCTCTCCAAGGCCTTTGACACAATCGACCATCAAATTCTACTATACAAACTTTCACACTATGGTATACGTGGAAGGGCCTTGGAGTGGTTCAATGTATGCTCTTCAGCAACTCTATTTCGGGATCGCCTGGCAATGTTCACATCAATGATACAATTATACACTTAGTTGATTCGTCAAAATTCCTTGGTTTTATAATTGACAATAAACTTTCTTGGAAAGAACATAACTTACAATTGAGTAAAACTCTATCAAGGAACATTGGAATAATCAATAAATTAAAAATGTCTTTTCCTAAGTATATTTTGAAAAGCTTGTACTCGACGCTTATCTTGCCTTATCTTAACTATGGCATACTTGCATGGGGGGAATTCATTTAATTACCAGTTGGACAAATTATTGATTCTTCAAAAACGCGTCATATGAATAATCTGCCACACTAATAGGTTAAGCCACACTAATAGTTTATTTTTAGAAAATAAAATATTGAAAGTTCATGACCTGTATAATTTCTTTTTAGGCTGTTTTATGTTTAGATTAAATTCTAACGAACTTCCTCATGCCATCACGTCGACATTCCAAAAGAATCAACAAATTCATAATTATCCAACCCGACAGTCTTCCTTTTTTCACTTACACAAACTGAGAACTTTACTTAAACAAAAAACTTTGATTTATACTGGTCCTGTGTACTGGAACTCCTTAGACATTTCGCTCAAACAGCTGCCTAGTTTAATTACTTTTAAATATCACTTGAAACATAAACTTCTACTCCAGTATGAAAATGTTTAAAGTCATCATGATAGAGACCATCGGTATTATCAACACTTGTTGGCTGGCTGCACCACACACTCGTTTTTGTTCTTTTGTTTTGTTTTTTGTTTGAAATATTATGTAAAAAAATGTATTATGTAAAGGGAACCTTAATTACAAGCATAATGCTTCCAAGGTTTCCTCCTCATTACTGTAGATAATTGTTAGCATCATATGTATTTAATGACTTGCCATTACATCGTTTGAATTACTGTTGTATCAATCGAATATTATGTACATGTTTTGTTACCTTGTATATGCCTTACTTTGTAAATTCTTTTCATATGCAGTTAATGTGGAAAACCTAAATAATTTTTTTTTTAAAAGTCACAAATATATATAGGATCCGCATGAGAGCTGCAAATAGGCTTTGAGCTTAGGTTTAGTCTTACGGTTTATTATAGATTTTAGTGCTGGGTAAGTTCAGAAATCGGTTAGTTCAGGGTAGTGGGCGCAGAAAATGCATCAAAAAAGATTTATAGGACTAACTTTTACTATTATAGCCGTAGTACATGTAACTACTGCGTATTCATCTGAGTAATTGCATCCATCCAAAATATTTATGAACAAAAACAAACACAGGACGCTGAGTAATACCCAGCTCATCTTGAACATAACTACAATATGAAGGTTACGTTAATTTGCCAAATAGATTTTCAATTTCATTAATTTACATATACTTCTAGATCAACATGTATGTTTCTCTTTATATAACTTTTGTTTACTAGCTGTCATCATGTGATGAGGCTGGTGTGAGGCACTCAACATCATAAAGGCAGAGTCTTGATCTGTACAGAAATTGAATGACTGAAATAGGTTTAACCCTATTTAGCCCGGGCTATTTTGAAACTGCATAGCCCGGGGGGGCTAATTCTAAGGACCCCTCTATGATCTCGGCCGTGAAACGCCCGATCGTCGCGAAAATTTGCATACATGTCAAGTGAAGTGTATAGAATACTATGGTAATTTCAATTTTTTGAAAAATTCACTCATTAGCATATTTATGGTAATTTATGCAAATAAGGTCATCAAATTCACATTTTTGCCCATAAATCAGACATTATTCATATTTTAAGCATTCTTTCTCACTACATATATTTTTTAGACCATTTGGAATAATAATACAACACAAAAAATTGAAAAACCAGGGTTATTCCTTATGTTATCTATTGTTTTGATAATTATGTATTTCTTTGTTTTTTTAAACTTATGTATTTTATTGTTTTTATTGTTTTATTTTATTTCCAACTATAATTCAACTATTTGGACCCAAAAATAAACACCTTAACTATAAACAAGACCAAATAACCAATGTTTTATCTCTTTATTTGAAAAATGAGATTTCCATATGTTTTGTACACAAATCACAAAAATGAGCGATTTTCGGGCTGACATGCAAAGACAAAATGACACGTGACTTCATAATGGTAGGTTTGATTTTCAAAAAATTTCTTTCAAAAGATGCGCAAGACTCGAAAGAAAAAAGTCACAAAATTTCAGTGCAAGATTTTCTTGCGTTAAAAAATTATCGCGTAAAATGTCGAGGGGGGGGGGCTTCTAAAGCCGCCCCCCCCCCCCCCCCGGGCTAAATAGGGTTAACACTGGTAGATGGAGGGGGAGCAGGAATTTTGTAAACATGTGGTCAGAGACCACATCAATGAAAGGGTCTTGTTGGGGCTAGTATTTATTTGCACAGAGTAGTTTTCCCAATATTAGTCCTTTGTATACTTTTATAAGTTAAATCAGACAGTGAGAAGTCAGAATGTGTATTATTTATATGTTTTAAAATACTTAGTACCTTCAGGTGATTTTTATGAACATTATAGTAAGATCAAAAGTGCATGAAAATATAAGGCCTTTGTCAAGAGTCAGGGATAGACAGTCCAATAGGATATGACCATACTGAAGATTCAGGTAAGAGGAAGATCAGGAATTCCTGAGCGTAGGAGCGAATTGCAGTGATTCTACTGTATTTTAGAGGTATGTGAATTAAATGCAAATCTTCTCAGTAAAATATTCAGTATAGCACCTTTTCATTGTAATTCAAATATGTAGACCAGCATTGCTAAAGATAATATTCTATTAGAGAGTTTAAAGAATGATAATTTTATTTACAAGCGTAAAATGATTATGATGATTATAATAATAGATGTTATATTGTACATGAAAGTGGTCTAGCTATAGAACATATACATTCCTTACTATAATTTTCCTTTGTGGTTCGTATTATGTGGCCTGCTATGTTTTAATAATTTGTATGTACTATAGTTCTGTTGAATGAAGACATAATACCATCAAGGCAACAACAAAATAGCTGAATACCTAGGGGGCAAAACCTTAATTTGGGGGGTTTTGGTCGGGATGTTGTAGGTCGGTCGGTATAAACATGATCAGAGGATCTTCCTGCACAATTTCTAGGTGGACTACCCTGACAATATTTTTCTGGAAAAAAAATGGTCAATAATTAGAAGATAATTTTGTAACAGAACATCATTTTACCATGCATGTGGTATCAAGGACTCTGTATTAAAACAGTACGTGATGTAAATATAAGAGAAAGTGAACCAATAAATATATAGTTTCTTATACTAGTTCCACTTTAACACTTGTAGATTAGAATAAACCTTAATATAATGTAGCATAAATTTTGTTCCATCTTGTGTTTTGGATCACAACACTTAAATTGGATTTGCAACCTTTTGTGATGACTTTACATGTTTGTTACATCCAATGCTCCTGTTAATCCAATACTAATATACCTATTACCCCCATCTCAATGTTGTTTTATAATTGATATAGGTATAAGAGGGTGACATTGACCAAAGCAACCTTATACTAGATGAATTTCAGAATTCCTGGGTCTGTCTTTTAAGATCTTACAAGAATTACAAGAAAGAGTGAAAGTTTGCCTGCTAATGTAAAGTAACATTTCAAAGTTAGGTTTATATGAAATATAAATACAGTGCAACTATTATTCAAATGATACAACCCTCTATATTATAGGTTCCTACAGCAAGATGAGTAACCAGCCAAGAAAACGTGTGGCAGATAGTGCCATGTCCATGAAGCATGTGCCTGCTAAGAAGTCTTCCAAAGATATGAGCACTGACTACACAAAATGCATCATATGCCAACAAGAATCTGTGATAAGCCTATTCTTCATCCAGTTACGTGTGTAACAACATATATGAACAAATTTAAGGCTCTTCGCATTCTGGTCGGTCAAAGTTAAACCCTTATGATGTTGTAGATGAGCTGGAAGCTCCTCTTTTCCAGCTCCTGGTCTGTCCACATTCCTCGTAGAATCATCCGCGTAAGGTACTGAGACATTCTTGAGGAGCTTGGTGTCGATAAAGGAGATAAATACCGGGCGACCATCTTGAAACATACATTACATGAATATTACTATGGGTCACATATTTTGGTTCTCAATCAAACCAAAGGTTCAGGATTTATATGTGCTTCCACATTACCACTTGGTGACGCACTGAAAAAACTGAGGCGCCTAGAAGGAGATGATATCGAGGGAAAACACCATACACTCCTGCAAGCATCAAAGATTCTTAGAGCAGATTGTGAAGTGTAAGAAAAATTCAACTGAGATTTCATTCACATCTGCATACAATATGGTTCCAGACTCACTCACTCTTCAGATGGCCATGCAGACTGAGGACGTTCTGCTTATGTGGCGCCTCGGTAGAATCACAACTTCGCAACTGGTGGATGCTCCTAGAGTTTTAGAAGCAGGACTTCCGGGCTTTTCCTCATTCCGTGCTGACCTCCATCCACATAGACAGGCTAGAATCATTGGCTATCTTCCTCTGATCCCATCTTCGCCAACTGACTCTACTGTACTAAAGGAAATGATGATATGACTTGTCAGGACATCACATGCACGTGGTAACAAATACACAATTATAACTGGAGATCAGGCTACATATGAGCTCGCTGTAGCCATCAGAGACAAGCATCGTAGTGAGTTCAGCAATGTGGTTGTTACTGACAGGAAGTTTTCTCCTGTGTTTGATAAAATCATGTAACGATAGGTCGGGAAATGCTGACGTCATAGATGAGGCTTTTTGGGGAATTGACATGTATTTGACTATTGAGGGCGTTTCTTCGCATGCCACTGATTTTCCTTGTTTGGAACGGTCGGACGACCGTGAGGTTGTGATGATAAATTAATTCTTTTTGATGAGCCCAACGTTGTAAGTAGACAATTACATTGCTATTCCTTTAAAGAGTTGTTGAATGATAATCAGTGATAATTTCTATTAATTATGTTGATGGTTAGTGATGTAAATTTGTTGGGAAAGATTTGTATTGAAGTACGTAATGTAGCAGTGGTATACATAATACGTGCAAGTAATGCATGCATGCACTGTACACGTTTAGTGACCGGAAGTAGTCACGCCTCTTTTGTTGACAGATTATGAAGTGAGCCATGATAAATAAGGCTGTATGATAGCTGAAGCATATTATTTCTTACAAGGTTGATATAAATGTTCAAGCTGGTTATTAGTGATGAATAATAAATAAATGTCTCATTTAGGGAGATAAAAGTTAGGCTTTGAATACATTGTTTATAAGTATTTTGCTAAGCTAAACTTGGGCCTTGTGTTGTGAAATTAGGGTTTTGAGAGCATTGCTTTGACCGGTTATTGTTTACATATTTGAAAGTCAGTGCTAGGATAGAAGCAAGCAAGCCTTTTGTATCAAATAATTGTATTTAAGATCAGATATTGTTTCAGGAAAGGTATTTGGATATGACACATAAATAATTGACACAAACAAGTTAATTCATATTCAGTTATGCATTTATTGATTGAGACCAGACAAGATGGATAATTATTGTAACAAATAATGTCATTGATAAGCATGTGTACATGTATTCCAGTATTGATTGGATGTTTCCTTTATTTGTTTTGTTCAATTACAGATTGAACCGTGCTGATACGTGCTGAAGTATCTTGTCAGCGTGGTCTCATACTGGGTTTAGAACTTTGTGTCCTGCTTGATTATTTATCGTCACAGTGTCCCCAACAGTGGTCTTACTGCTGGGTGGCTTTCATCAAGCTCACAACTACATGAAAGCAGTTTGCAGATCTTTAGGGCGGCAGGTGCAGAAGATTTTCTTGTTGCAGCTGGTCTGTGCCAGGAAGGGGCTGCCAAGAAGATGTTTGGTGATAAAGCCGACTACTACCAGGCCATACATGCCCTCAGAATCCTGAGCGAAACTATGTGGCGCCTCTACTAAGAAGCATTCTAGACATGATGGGCAGCAGACAGAGAAACAGATCACTGGCAGCCTGAGGTGGAATCTGTCTTGAAAATGCTCTATGAAAAAGACATCACTGCCACTGAAAAGTTGCAAATGCTTCAGAATTCCCATGAACAGTTATCATCCCTTCAGGAACTTTTCCCAGAATCAATGGTTGATCAACCAACAGCAATCTTCTGGTCCACCTTCCTGATGTTCTGCATAGATTTAACTACTACCAGCGAGAAGCTGACTGGGTAGGACATGTCTGTGAATCATATTGAATGATACCTTACCTCAAAGCAGCAGGGCATTACAAATATGGGCAGCAGTCTCTGCCTCTCTATCTTGATGAGATGAAAAATCTTCCTAAAACAGCCCCTGATGTACATGAAGCACTTATGGCGGGTGCATTTGTTGCAAGGAGAGCAGATGGCAAGCACAATTGTGTTTCTCCTGACATGCTTCTTGAACAGACAAATGCAGATGCCAAGTAAAGAAGAAAGCGGTCATGACAGAATTACACCTAACCCCGCCGCATGGATAAAATGGGTTTAAACAATTAAAACCCATCACATCTGTCTCTGCACAGTAAATATCAATGCTGCATCTTCTTTCACCCAGCCCTAACAATGAATCTGGTGTATGTCGAGTACAAGGGACACAGAGATGGTCATCAAGGTAATGGTAGCAGTCGAGACGAATCCATCCAGTGCAACTACAACATCCCTGATAAATGTGTCAACTGGGCAATGTGCTGATTGCACAGTTTAGGACAACTTGAGCAGTGTTAAACAAATAGGCGTGGAGGCACTTTCTCAATCACTGTCCAGTCTTCAGAAGAAGACAAGTATTATGAAGCTGAACACGTTCCACACACAAAACAAGAAACAAAAGAAGTCTGGGCCCACAAGAGCTAAATCAGGAAAGAGTGATGAAGTAACTGCTCTTCTGCGTATGACACAGATCATTGCTAGTGATGGAGAACTAGAGATTGTTGACTTGGTGAGAACCCCAAGGCAAGGGCCATCACTGACGTTGTATCCAGAGAACTAATCAAGGAGGTATTAGGGCCATCACAACATATATTAACACCTCAGCAAGTGATGACTTCAAGGAGTCTGATCTGGGCAATCTCAGAGCATACAGGTTTTTGAACAACAGATCTATACTCTCCTAAGGCTCCTCCCCCCCCCCCCCCACCCAAACAGGAGACGCATTTTTTCTTCATGTAAAGAGAGCTGCATGCCCTTGCAACGATGATGAATAAGAGAGCACACATTGCCAAGCCTAAAACCCCACCCTGGACAGAATTTGGGTGGAATCTGGATGATCAGCACATGCTTCCTGTTCGAAGTACCCATCAAGCCTGGCCCGTTTCAATGAAGAAGGCTATATCATGCGGATGTACTGAAGGGTGCAAGAAGAACTGCTCATGTGCTAAGAAGAAAATACCGTGCTACATAGGGTGCCGCTACCAAGGACTATCAAGCAAATTTAGCAGGATGCAGGACATCGAATACGACATCAGAGCAGCGAAAATCAGTGACAGTAGCAGCGACTCAGACAGTGATTAGGAAAGAAAAACAGTAATATCAGAAATAAAGAATATAGGTAGTCGCTTGAAATGTAAATATCTATGATGTACCAGGAAATCGAGTTTGTCGACAAATTGAATAACATTCTTAAAATGCAAGTTCATCTCTTATTTTCATCTCAATTCCCTTTTCAATTAGATATCATCATCATCATCATCAGCCATATTTTTATTTAAATTTAAGCAGGTATGTGTACTGTGATTTTAGCCAAAAAAAGCTGTTGGCATGTGAGTGGCAATTTTAAAAATAAATGTCATATTTGATTCATATTACTTTAGAACATTCTCCAAATTGATTCTTTGACTTCACAAACTTTGGTCCGGAATCCAATGTACACTACAGACGGTTGTATAGTCAAAACTAAATTGTAAAAAGAAACCCTGACATGATGCAGACATTTTAAATTGAGGTTAATGCAACATGTCATGAAAGTAAAATCAGAAAGAATCCAATATACACTACAGAGGGTTGTATAGTCAAAACTAAATTGTAAAAAGAAACCCTGACATGATGCAGAAATTTTAAATTGAGGTTAAAGCAACATGTCATGAAAGTAAAATCAGAAAGAAGTTAAGTGAACACTAAATATAATTCAAGACTTGGCAATAAAAACCTTTTCTGATAGTCTTTAAATTATTTGAACACTTTGCATGTATTGACTCCCAAAGTGCATTTCCCATTCAATACTCAAGTTTATTATGGTTTATCCCTAAATCAAACATTCAGGGGCAGCAATATCTTGTCTCATGGCAGGAATGGGGGGGGGGGGGGGGGGGGGAGGAGGTGGGTGGGATATTTAAGGAAGTTTGGCAACTGAAGGGGGAAGGTTTACCCGCCCCCCCTCTCCCACTACAATTTTGTATTTTGTTGTGAGAAAATTTGCAACATCCTCGTGTAAATCTTACTGGGAGGATGCAAAGTGACAGAATGACAAAAACAATACACATTTTAGTTTTTAACCTTTAAATTCCTGACCCAACTTAATTTTTTTTCTACAACTGTAATCACAGTGATTTTTCAAATTTTCAAGTGAATGATGTTATGTGTCCTGACAAAGCGCCCCCTTAGGCTAGACAGGCATTACAATGTGTTTTTTCACTCACCTTGGACTTGTTTCCTTCTTTAGCAAGAACTGCATAGAAGTCACTGTGCAAGGCAGCTTGAAGTAGTGTAACTTCCTTTAGAGAGGGCACAGAGCATATAATCTCCCCTATATCATGTGATATAATTGGTCCAAATTCTCCATTTACTCCAAGATCGATCTAAATCAAAAGCAAAAACAAAAACAAAACAAACGAAAAATTAAAATATGAGAAAGTCAGAGTCCTTTTATATAGTTTAAGACCACCTCAAATTTTGTTGATGCTTCTGTCACTCAGCCTGCATTAAGAATGTCTCATTGAATGATTACAGAATGTGAACTTAATACAGTGGTCGATATCATCAGAGTAGTGCTACGAAACCTATATGATCCCAAATTTATTTGCAAAGGAAGGCCTGGTATAACATTTTATCTGCAATGCAGCATGGTAAAGAAAGGCCATTTTTAAAGGGCCCTAAATTATTCCCTCCATCAAAATTAAGGGTTACTCTGAAGTCTGAGCATCAAATTATCAAGAGGACTGGTTGCAGCAAAACTGTTTTTGTAGAATGCCACTTCAAGAAGATGGCTTATATTCTGACCAGAAAAGGGTTGGTAGTCTAATCAAACTTATTCAAATAGTACTGTTGATATTTACCATATGCCTATAAGTCTATAACAGTGATGGGTATATAAAATGATACTGCCCTAGTATTATCATAATGCCCGAGCTGGAGATGAGAGCAATATGTTCCATATCAACCCCCCCCCCCCCTCCCCACTAAAATGAAAAAACAAACAAAAAAATAGCCAGTCAATAATCATCATTAGTATATATCCGCTTAAAAACATTATTAGTGTCAACAATTGTATAAAAGACATCTCCTTGAAGACATGTACAAATTTGTTATTAATGTTTCCTTCTCTTCTCTTTCTTTCTCTCCTAAATGTTATTTTGTGTATGAATTATTTGAAACTTTATTAATTTGATTTTGTATAGTGTTTGGTCTTTATGTCCATGCCACTTTTATTAAACAAATAATCTGTCGTTGATTTTATATATGTTGTTTAAAAAATGAAATAACATTATTAGACTTGATTATATCACAGAAAAATCAGGTATAAGGTCATAGATAATAGAGAGAGGAAAATAGGCATATTAAAATTACTTGGAGTACTGTTAAAAATGATCTGAAATGGTTATGCCATGTGAATGAAGCGAGCAAGCACAAGACTACACATGCTCAGAATTTTAAACGGATTCAAACTTCCAGCAAATGATCTGTTATGTGTCTACCTGTTCTTACATGCATGTTCGGCCCATGGTAGAATATTGTGCCCCTGTTTGGCACTCTGGGCTAACTGAAAACCAACGTAATCAGATTGAAATAATCCCAAAATGAGCATGCCACCTTAACCATACTGTACTAACCAACATGCTCTCAAAGAATTGGAACTGCCCACTCTCAATGAATGACAAGAGAAACTAGCATTTAGTCTGTTCAAAAGATTGACCAGCCCATCATCAAACTTTCAACACTGGCTTCCTCCCTTGCGATCAACTTTACATGTTCAATTATTGCGAAATGGCCAAACATATTCCAAAGTCTTTTGTAAAACGGAGCACTACAAAATAAGTGCTCTCCTCTACCTCATCATAGGCTCTTGAATTTAAATTTAAAGTTAAGGGGGGGGGGGAGGGAGCCATAAATAAATCTGTTGTGCAATATACTTAGGTAAAACTACCAGCAAAATCCCATTATCCTCAGTTTAATGCGTTTATCATGTCATTATTGTCAATTATTTAGTGTTAATTAGATTATTATACCATATGTACAATTTTTCCATTCAAGCCCTGCAAAAAAAATGATGCAATTTATCAATATTGACCAATTTGACGGTTGTAATTATGCAATATTTTTTACTCTTTTTAATACTCATACCGTTGATTAGATTTATATATTCTTTTGAATTCATCTTAAATATTTTAAACCTTGAATTAAACCAAATATATGTAACCAAATTATCAATATATCTGCCGACAACCCACAGGCAAGAGGGAGAGAGAGGGAGAGAGAGTGAGAGAATGGGGGGAGAGGGGGAAGAAGAGCATAGATAGAATGGTGGGATCGATTGATCAAAAGTGCAATTTTCTTCTCTCCATGAATTCTGTTTCATGACTTATATTTGTTCTGTTTTTGTTTTCTTAAATTATTCAATCTACATATTTAATCTGGCTTTTGGATATTCTTACAATATTTAGTATTGTGTTTTATGTAATTTCAAAACATGCTTGTAAAGTGTGCACAATTCAGCCATGAGCTGCTACGTAATCATATTTTGTTTAATACCATGAATAAATGAATAAATAAAAAAAAAGCATTAAATAGCCATTCCTTAGAAAAAAATGTATGTCTGTAGATGCCTGTTGGGTTTGCAATTGAAGGGGAAGTCCACCCTGATATTAAGTTGGTTTTACTAAAAGTAGGAAAAGGGGAGAAACAAATTATTGAAAGTTTGAGCAATATTCAATTAGAATAGGAACATTTTTAATTTTAAATCATTTTAATAATTTTTTGCTCAAACTGTCACTGACCTGTTTTTTTCATTTTCTGCTTCTATCCAAACCAACTTAATATCACGGTGGACATCCCCTTTAAATTATAATACTTATTAGTGTATGTAAGATTTTGAACTTACCACATCTTTATATACACCTAGCCCAGTGAATACATAACCAGCTATGGTGTGTGCTGTCGTGGTTGGGTGTATCAACAGAGATGACATTCCACCCCTCGCCAAGGTTGCAGTATCTAGGTCCTGACTCTCAAAGGATATATCAACCAACAAATCCATCTCCTCTTGGTTTGTCGTGTTACCCTGTAACATGCATTTCATGACATGGTTTGCAATGGTTTTGTCCCGCGACACAGTGAAGTACAGGAGATACCTAAACTCTTCCTTTCTAGGCAGCACTACTTGCTCAATCAGCCTGTTGAATTCATTGGGATCTAATTCATACAGGGAAGCAAGGTGGGCCCCAGCCATGTACTCCTGAAAGAGTTTGTGTGGAAAGAAGAAAGTAGACTGCAGGAACAAACTGCTCTTATCATGGATAGATGACAATTTTTTCTCCTTCGACAACACCCCTACTCTGCAAGCTGTTTCAATGGAGTCTGAGCACTGTTCAAAATCACCTTCTTGGAAACTGAGGGTGCTTTCTTGTAGCCCGATAAAAGCAAATTTGGCAACTGGTTCCAAGATCTTCTCAGTTTGGGAGCGATGGGCTTGGAAAGATGGGCTGCCTAAATCTGTGATCTCTTTCTGAGCATAATGCACCTTCAAGAATTCAAACATTTCATCAAATATTTGAGAAAAAGTTTGTAATGACTTCAACTTTTCTTGTTTTTCGTCACCAAGTTCTCTCCACATAAGACAGAGCATAGCTATGTAGATAGGATATGGGGCCATATTCTCAGATATAATGTCATTGTCCTTGGTTAATTGGATAAGCTGATCTGCTTTGGCCACATCTTCTGGAAAGTACTTGCGAATGTAAACCTCCACACTATTCTTGCTAAAACCTTCCACATGAATGAAAGTGTACAGCTTTCTCAGGCTATCATTACATCTTATCTCTGTGACCTTCCATGGGCGACTTGTCACCAACACCGGGCAAGTGGCAAGTTCATCTGAACGCAGAATGTCTGTAAGTGCAATGCCACCTCTCTCTGAAGAACTTCCACTTGCCTCTGCACTGTTGACTCTTGGCTGCAAAGTGGCACTTGATGACTCTGGCTGCGTTAACTTCTGCCCCTTATTCTTGTTCATCTTTGATTTTGATCTTGCCTTGGTTTGATCAGCAGACTTTGGCTGGTGACATTCTGACTTTGAACCACCTTCCCCTTCCTGTACAACCTTGCCCTTAAACTCATCTAATCCATCAAACGCAATGAATACTTCTTTTGGATTTGAACGGATGTACTCAGTGATCTGGCAGGCTGTTGCTGGGTTGTCCTTGGAGAGATATGACTTGGCAATCTCACCGATCGTATATTGCTTGGCTTCACGAAGAGGGACAACAAGTACCCACACAAACTTTGGGAGAACAGGACTGTTATTTATCCAGTCCCAGGCAATTTTTGCACAGAATGTCGTCTTTCCAGCCCCAGCCTCTCCCTGAACCATGATCCGCTTGGGGAACTCTCCATTGACTTCAAGTTTAAAGAGATCACTGTAATCAATTTTCCGCTTGCATTTTTTTCGATATTCCTCTTCCAGGACAAGGTTTGTGTACATGTCTTTTAATGGTACAATGGAATCAGGGTCAAGAGGATCATCTCTGATCTTACAGAAAGTTGTCCGGTACTTAAATTTGAAATCATCTGCACATCTCTTGATCAGGTCAGGAGAAAGTGACTGGGTCTGTGATCCTGGCCTTGTAACAGGTGCACCTTTAAAAGAGTGATAATTTCTTCTGAATATCAAAATGTTTTTGTTTAGGATATTCATAACATATACACATGAACATAAAAACAAATTTCTGATGTATTTATTGTTGTCAACTTTTCAAGATTAAATGAGAACAGATAATAACTTATTGTCTTCGCAGTTTAATTTCTGCACATCAAACATGTATACTATTGTTGATTCATGACATGTCTGTTTGTTTTCTTTTTTATTTATCTCAATAGAATTTGTCTTTAGGTATGAAGGTATATACATTTGTATATTTATGTATCCATAAGTAACATGTCAATATTATTAATTTCCATCGCTTAACAGTATGGACAATAATGATGAACCTTATAGAGCTTATATTTTAAAGCTCAAAGAACAATTCCACTCGTAATAGAAAGAACTGAGAGAAATTTAGATTTCCTTTTGTTTTGTACACAATCAGAAATTCTCCAATTTGGGGCTGACATAAGGTCACAAAAGATAAAACGACTCTGTAATGGTACAATTTTCATAAACTTGGTGTCAAAAGATGAGCATGACTTGAAAAAAATAGTCAGAAAGTGGCTGGGCTTGAAATGCCAAGCAATTTGAATGACAATCCTTGTACAGCCTCATGTAAAACTAATTTCATCATCTCCCTTTAATACACAAGTACCAAGTGAATGGGTCTGTAGCCATGTATTAATGGCCACAACCCATGAGACCGACAGCTCACAAGACCGACAATATCTGTCTAGCGAACCATCTGAAAAGTTGTTAGAAGGTCCATGAGACCAACGACCCATGGACTGACAACCCACAACACTGACATGTTGGTCTCGTGGGTGTTCTGACAACTATTTTTTTAAGGGTTTAACAGACCGGCAGCATCAGTCTCATGGGCTGTTCGTCTACTTGGATGTCCTGCTATAAAATAACCCTATTTGTACCAAACGAGGAAGTGTCAAATTAGTGTTTGTTGGCTGCCTGCAAGAGCAATACATTATCAATGGCAGTAAAGGCCTTCTTGCAAGCAGCCGACATGATTCTTTTTTTATTCTCACCTGTCCTGTTTGGGACTAGACTGCCAGCAAGTAGTTCGCCAGAGAGGGACCCTAAGTTACTTCTTTCTAATCCCTCTGCAAGAAGAGCCCTGATGTCTGTGCCTTGAGGCTGTTTGTCTCTCCATCTCGTAAACACGGTCATCAATGCATCACTGGTATTTAGCAAATGCTGCACGATGATTTGACCAAGCTCTGCATTGGGGATCTCCAGTTTAACGCCCACCTCTTTGTAGTAGCTAGGTTCAATCAGCTTAGAAAGCTCTATGAATTCCTCCTCACTGACCATCCTATAATAAAAAACACATTTTATCTCTTATTGTGTTGTACCCCCTACTGTACATTCATTTCAGCACCCATCTACAGTAAGTTTAGTCCACTTGCTGATGAGCATTCCGGCAAAACAGACTGTACAACTAAGTTACTACATGGAAGAATAAACTACTCCAGCCTACAAATATAGTACACTAGCTCCTACAGTTGAGCACTGGCTGTCAGTACCTGCAGCTTCATGTGCTTACCTACCTGATTTTATTAAGGTACGTGTACTGATAAGATTTATTTAAAGGGATGAAGCATGCACACACAAGGCTTATACCTCATTAAGCATTGCACTTGAATATATGGAAGAAAAATAGGCATGCATGTATGTGGTGTTATGCTTTAATAAGAAAAGTACTTTAATATCCCTACTGCTCATTACTGTGGCAACAAAGAACTGAAAGTAAGCTTCAAATACATATATACTGACCTGTCTGGTCCAGGGTTGGTTTCAACATCACCAGATCTCATCAGGAGGATCAAGAGCAGATAAAGAAGACAGAATCCATCCATGGTGCAAGATGTCCTTTTCATTCGACAGAAACTCAGTCCGCTGGAAAGGTACAGTACATGAATGATAACCCCAGCAAGACATCCTGTTATTGACAAAAAAGGGGGATTCTACTTAATACTATATGAATATTAGTGACATGCATTTACAATGTACATAAAAATGGATTACTTTTTTTCCTTATCCAAATATTTTCCGCTTGACTTGACCTAGGTGATTTAATACTGAACTATATTTAAAGATAAAAGGGGCTAAAATGTACGGGGCCCCAAGTATAACACATGTGATTCTGTCACGAAATCAATTTAATTGTCACCAAATCAATCCCACCATTTGATTTTGGTGAGGTTGCTTTTGTGACAAAATTAAATGGTGGGATTGATTTGGTGACAGAATCATACGTCTTACATTTGGCGCCACATAGAAATGTATTGTGAAGATCTAGCTTATATTTGGGAAGGGGGGGGGGGGGGGGGTGTACCCATTCTGACAAAATATATATATTCAAAGGGTTTAAGAATTAAGGCTAATTAAATGTTAAATTGGGATTATTCTGATTGTATAGGGTGAATATACAAAGAAATGATATTATGAGAATCGACACAAGAGCATGGTGATGTCACATACAGCTGTAAATGGTGGAATTTATA
Organism: Strongylocentrotus droebachiensis; assembly: GCA_035222895.1. Taxonomy (NCBI): domain Eukaryota; kingdom Metazoa; phylum Echinodermata; class Echinoidea; order Camarodonta; family Strongylocentrotidae; genus Strongylocentrotus; species Strongylocentrotus droebachiensis. The sequence continues at coordinate 47,319 of JAVYIG010006757.1, read as the reverse complement.
GATTTCAACAACAGTGACAAAAAACACTTGTACCAGATCTGGGGAGGGGGGATGCTCCCCCGGGAATTCTTTCTTTCTTTATTATTGTTTATTTTTTTGTCTTCGACAGCCAAGGCTGTGAGTCAGTGTGTTTAACTGACCCCCAGTAAATTACAGTCAGGTTATAAATTAAAATCCAACCCTAATAGCTAATAACTGCTCTTACAGAAAGCAGAAATTTTGAATAACGAAACTGGTGAAAGTTGAAATGAAATTGAGTCAACTCAATAATGAGAAATTATGAATGTTTGAAATACGAGCATACTAAATCTATGTGTATCTCAAATTTGTAATTTGGTCTGTGGATTGTGTCGTAATCATTGACAACTCTTCGTTTTTGAAAAGTTGAAATTTTGGTCATTTTGAGTTTTGAAACAAATTGCAAAGTTGTAGGGCACTAGGTCACAGTGACATTACAGATTTAGCCATATATGATATATAGCAGGGGCGGCTGAGCGTCTTCCAAAGTGGGGAGGGGGGGGGCACCAACAAAAGGAAACCTCAAAGTGAACATACTCCATTTTTAGACGTACACCTGTAGGTATATACCCCTACATTGTCATGATCGTGATTACACTACCAGGGATGACATCAATATGTTTTTCTCTCTTTATGTGGTACAAGATACTGCTTAAGCAACAAACTTTGCAGTTAGGTGTGATATGGTCAGAATATTAATTTTCAAGCGAGCAAGCAAAAAATAAAAGATTTGTGAGGTTCAAGCGCGAAAGTTTAATCTTAAAAAGAGGACAAAAAACAACATAATTATAACAACTACAAATGCGAGCGTGTGTAGCGAGCAAGCTATAATGAAAATTAAAGATAAAGGGGCTCTAAGTAGCTTTAAATTAGGGGTGCATGTTATGGAGAAAAGAAAAGTAGGCACTTATCAGAAGATGGGGCACTTCTTGCACCTGAAAAGGCCTCAACAGAGATGGAAAAAGGCACTTGTGAGAATGGAAATGGGGAATCTCTTGAAGGAAAAGGGCGCCTATCAGATTTTAATAGCAGAATTCATCAGTTATAAAAAGGGGCATTTGGAAAAGGGGAAGGGGCCCATTGAAAAAAGGAAAAGTGGCAGTTGTTGAAGGAAAGGGGGCACTTATTGAAAGCTCAAATGATAACTTACCTGTTTGAAGTTTGAGTTTTATTTTATGAGGGAGTATTGGGAAGAGATTAATTGAGAGCCCGCTTCTCGCCCATGTGTAATCATTCTTTGTAGCCACAAAATGTATCCGCTGATCCTGAAAGGTCAAATAACTTGCATAATGGACGTGAACTAGAGTTAAACTCTATCAAAAGGGAGGGAGAGGAGGGCAATTAATCTCTTCCCTACTCCCTCATAAAATTACACTCAGACTTCAAACAGGTACCGTAAGTTATCGTTATTCAAAGAGAGGAGCAAATTTCGTCTAAAATTCACCTTCACGTATCTTCCTTATTTTAGCTTCAAAGCTCATGAACATTTCACAGCACTCATATATTGACATTATTCTTCAAATATATTTTCATATAAAACTGTAAGGTATTTTTAAATATATGGGCCTAGGTTTTTTTCAGTTTCAGAGGTCGGTGAAAAGAGCCTTCGTTTTTTTTCCAGAGATAAGTCTGGGACGATTTGCAAAAAGTAACATTTTACTAGACTTCAAACTCCAGTCTCACTCTCTGCCCAGTTTCGTGTTGGCGAAGTTAGTTTTGTGTAAAAGTGCTTTCAAAACTAGGGGAAGATTCATTAAAAAGATTGGATACTGTAGTGATTCAGCCTGAGCCCATACGGCTCTGGCGGGTATAAACCAATATGCGCATAAGTCCCGCATTTGGCGGCACCCGCAGTAGTTTCCGCGGTCGTGTTTATCACTGGGGACATTAGATTGAATCGAGACTGTCAAGCGTGCAACACAAGCCGTCTGCCGGTCTCCTCGGATCTCTTCGGATCTCAACGTAGCTTGCTTCGTGGAGCTCCACTCATCGGTGCTGCAACGAGACGTCGTCGAGTAGTTATCAGCCTATGGTAGGATTAACCCTAATTCTAGTAGTTTAAGCATATTGCGTAGTTAACCATAGTTATTTAGGCCCAGTTGATTAATATCCGCCCCGTCACTACAATGGCGTAATCACTCTTTTTCGGACCTGTTCGGGCAAGTTTTTTTTTTTTTAGTGCACACATGTTTGAGCCGCCATCTTGTTGGCATTCACTTGTGTGTTGAAGGGATTTTCTATTTTTGTTTGTAGGGCCTTGTAAGCTCGTTTTTTCCCCATTAGTGGTTGATTATTGCTGTAGATTAGTATTTTAGGGACTCGTAGAGTATATTCAGTGCTGTATTCCGATTTTTGGGTACTCATTTCGGTGTTTTGGGGATAATTTTTGGTGGTCGCACACATGTCCGAGCCGCCATCTTGAATACATTCGCTCGTGTGTTGAAGGGATTTTTTATTTTTGGAACTTTTTTCGTAGGGCCTTATAAGCTCATAATTTTTCATTTCTTGTCTGCTTAGGGTTGTAGGATGGTTTTTTAGAGACTCGTTGGTATTTTTACGGCCGTATTTCGGTTTTTGACATCGGTTTCGGTCATTTTTTGTACTTTAATTTGCTCACTTTTTCTACTCACTAGACTGGTTGTACAGCCGTTTTTTGTCGTGCTCGTAGTTTTTACCCTCTCGCCAGAGTTTTATACTGTGGAGATAATTCCACGGTCTTCTTTTTCGGTGAGGTATAGGGTTGTTTAAGTAGAACTTAGTAAGTAGGGGTAGGCTCTAATTAGACTAGTTTCAACCCTCTCGCTGAAGTATTATTACCGTGGAGATAATTCCACTGTGTTTTTCGGTGAGGTATACTATGGGTATAGGGTTGTTTAAGTAGGAGTAGAATTAGTGAGTAGGAGTAATTAAATTAGTTTCAACCCTCTCGCCGAAGTATTATTACCGTGGAGATAATTCCACGGTGTTTTTCGGTGAGGTTTACTATGGGTATAGGGTTGTTTAAGTAGGAGTAGAATTAGTGAGTAGGAGTAATTAAATTAGTTTCAACCCTCTCGCCGAAGTATTATTACCGTGGAGATAATTCCGCGGTGTTTTTCGGTGAGGTATACCATTGGTATAGGGTTGTTTAGGTAGGAATTTTTTAGTAAGAAACTAAGTAAGATTATGAAAGAAACTAAGTAAGATTTTGAAAGAAACTAAGTAAGTTATTAAGTAGGCAATAGGTCTTTCCTGTAAGAAACTAAGTAAGTAAGCAAGTATTTTCCTTTAAGAAACTAAGTAAGCAAGGAGTATTTTCCTTGAAGGAACTACGTACGTTAGTAAGTAAGCAAGAAGGAAGGATTGGGTAGGTACCTAAGTGGCATTCTTGACTGTCAGTCTTGTTTTGTATATCTGTGGATTTGGGGTTAAATCGTGGGTGGTATTTAATTTCATCTTCATTTCATCATTACTAATATTGTAGACTACGGCCATCTCGCCGAGCATTATACCGTGGAGATAGTTCCGCGGTGTTTTTCGGTGAGGTATGTTGCCTGTTTATGTGTAGTCCTTTAGTGTTACTTAGTAGGGTTTAGTTTTGGCCCGCTTGCTGAAGCTGTTCACCGTGGAGATAATTCTGCAGTGTTTTTCGGTGAGGTTTAGGGTTCAGTATTTTCCTGTAAGGTACTTAGTAAGCTATTAGGAAACTAAGTAGGGTATTAAGTAAGCGAGAAGGAAGGATTGTTTGTGTATTTAATTTTATCATTTGGCTATTTAATCGTTGCTGATTTAAAGCCGGTTATGGCCTCAGCGAAGGTTAAAGTTAATTATGTGACTGAGGAGACCCTTCTGAGGGTTGTCAATAAAACAAAGTTTGGCAAAATTATGAAGTGGAGGGAGGAATGTGGTAGCTTAACAGAGGAATTATTTTTGCTGTGTCCCCGTCTCCATGAAGCCAAGGAGCTTTTACGTTTATTTGATTTTGAGCCTTATCAGGCTAAGGAAGTTAAGCAGGTACAGGGGGAGGGGACTGAGCAAACCCAGTCTGTCCAGGGTCCCGATCCCGTTCCCCCAACTACAGGTGGAGGCCCAGCTGGGCCTATAGCCGGGTCTGCGGCTGAATCACAGGCTAGGAGCTCGCCGCAACCGGCCGAGCCCTCCCCAGCCGAGCCCTCCCCAGCCGAGCCCTCCGCCGACTATCGGCTTAGGGACGATAGCAGTCCACCTTCCAGGGAACCCCACGTAATAATTCACCCACGTAATAATTAAGTAATATTGACTGCCTTCTGGGCAATACGACATATATCGCCCGAACCGAAGGTGAGGGTGATATATGACAAGTCGTATTGCCCTGAATTAGGCAGTCAATATTACTATTATTAACCACATCAGACATCTAGAGCAAATGTTGTAAATTGGAATTTATGTTGTAAATTAAATAGGAATTATGTGGTGCAAAGATGCCCCCCCCCCCTGCTTCTTCAGTCAATGACAAATTGTTTCCCCTCTAGAGGGATTCCCATTGTATTGTTTCCCCTTTAGAGGGATTCCCATTGTACTGTTTCCCGCCTTTTTTTGTGGTATCTCTATTGAACTCTTTGCATGAGTGAGTGAATTTCTTTTGTGTGATTGCTAGCATTGGTGCATGCTATAGCAGGCAGGAGCCATTCTAAGCTATGTTATAGGACTGCAAGGACTTGTACATTTGGCCTGCTGTAGGAGGAAATGTGATCAGACTTTGTTTAAAGTAAGTTGGATTGTTTAATAATGATGATTGTATTTCATTTAACTTATTGGAATGATGATATATACATGTACATGTACCTATAAGCATTACTAATGAGAGTTTTGATGGTGAAAGTAAGATCAGTATAATTGAATCATGTCTTGCACTGTATTTGCATGGGAACAATGATGCTTCATTGAAATACTCTTGTCATTTATTTTGTTATATGATATATGAAGGAATTGCAGTATAATTGTGTTAAATTGAACAAATCATCCTTACAACTTTGATGAGAATAAGCTTCCTTTTATAAGTCATTGATTTTTAGTATTATAAGAAATGCCATTTGATCTTGTTTCTAGGTCTGCTGTATTTCTACGAGCTGTGGATATGATACTTGGTAGCATGCATACGGTCGCTTTTGTTTAGCGTTTTGGCTAGTATTGGCCGGTGAGTTGAATTTACTATGTTATGTTGCTTTATGATTTTATATGTGAATGAATCAATACTATAATTTATTGTACCATATAGTTCATGATATTGGACAGAAGAAGAAACAATGAGTGTAATTTATTTTGTATAATAGTAAATGGATTGATTGAGATTTAGTTGCATGATATTACAAAACAATGTCAATGAATAAATATTTGTTCTGTTGGTATCAATAATATAACTGTTCCATTTATGTAAGTTCACCACGATTTAAATATTTTGTTCAACTTTGGTTATTGTTACAGAGGCTGTTTAACGACGAGAAACAATAAAGTACAGACTCTACTTCACTGACTCCGGATGCATTATTTTGTCGTCATGAACTCGAACCCTTTCACAAACAAGAAACTCTTACTATCTTATACTCTTAAATTATGTAGGCTACACAGGGTTTCCTAGCATTAGAAGTTGCAAAAACATTGTCAAACCAGCACTGTTCATCCAGTGTTTGACAGATTTTCGATACACTGCAGTTTGCCTAGGGTGTGATTGTTGCGTCACAATAGAGTTCGCGCAAAGTGCGCATTTTCTTATACGCGTTGCGCGATGTAAATTACAGTAGCTGATGCGCGATGTAAATTACAACTGGATCTACATTATTGCTCACTAGTTTAACACGCATTTTGCCATTGACTTTTCTGAGCGGGCTAAAATATTTGTCTATTGGTTTACTGTATAACCTATATTGCCCGCCAAATTACACACAAAATCCCATTGACTTTTCTGAGCGGACTAACTTATTGTAATTTTGTTGACTTATCCATCAAACCTTGAGGGCAATAACATTTAAAAATTGCCCTGCTCAGATGTCTGATACGGTTAATAATTATTGTTATCCCCCTTCTAGGGAATCCCCTCCTACCAATCGGCTTAGGGACGATAGCAGTCTACCTTCCAGGGAACCCCACGTAATAATTACCCCACGTAATAATTATTGTTATCCCCCTCCTACCCCTCCTCCTACGGTTGAGGAGCCGGGAATTTATCGTCATAGGCAACCCTATCGTTCCCCAACAGTTTCCAAAGGTCGAGATGTTCCCCGTCCGGCTCCTGTGGAGGACCGGGGGAAGGTCACAACGCCTTTTGAAGTTCAGGCCAGGAATGACATTGGCAATTTAAAGGAGGAGGTCGCTAGTCTTGAGACACGTGCGTATAACACTGATTGTATACTAGCGGAAATACTAAAGACTGTTAAGTCTTTGGTGGTTTCTATGCTGTCCCATGCCCGCTCTCTATCTCCCGTGGCTACTGAAGTTCCGGAAAACCTGGAGGGGTCGGAGAGCGAGGCCGATCTCCGATCTGGAAACCAAGAGGCCTACAATCGGTGAATACTGGTGTAGTTAATGTTAGTGACCCGCCTGACTCTTCGGTTGGTCCCTTGGACAAGGTAGTTAATGTTAGTGACCCGCCTGACTCTTCGGTCGGTCCCTTTGTCAAGGTGAATAATGTTAGTCACCCGCCTGACTCTTCGGTCGGTCCCTTTGTCCAGGTAGTTAATGACCCTGTGGAGGTGGTAGTGTTAAATAAAATAAGAAGCAGTTCTATGTTTTATGTGCCTATTTTATTTGGGAACGTTAAGTTAAGGGCAATTGTAGATACCACTGCTGAAGTTTCCATTGTGTCTGATAAATTCCTCTCCCTTCTGGATCCAGCACCCCCTATCCTTCAAACTGTTGTCCTAAGGACAGCCGGCCAGGATCAGAGAATGACATCTATGAAGATCGGCCCTGTTCCTATTAAGTTAGGTCGATCATTGTTTGAGGAAGTTGTATACGTACTGTGCCCCGTTAGAGGATGATATGTTACTTGGGCTAGATTTCTTACAGAAATATGGTATTGATATCTCCATAACTCAGTCCAAGCTTATTGTCGGGGGGGAGGAGGTACATATGTACTATGGAACAGATTCCAGGGCAGCCTGTATCCAGAGAGTTTGTGTCGCTAGGACGGCCGTGGTGCCTCCTTCTAGTGGGAAGCGGGTAAGATGTAAGGTTGTTGGGAGTCCAGGGCTCCAGAGTAAGGACCTTTCCCTTTTCCAGCCCACCCACAGGCTCCTATTTTGGATTCCTCGGATCGTGTTTGATCGGGGAAAAGAACATGTTTGTCTTAAAGATATATATTTTAGTTCACTTTTGTTTACACTGTTTAATTTCATTGTAAATCGTCCATTCCGAGTTCCTGAACTTTAAGTGTTGATGTTTTTAAACTGAATAGATAACAATTAAATAAAACTGAAAAGTTTCTGCTTCGGTTAGCGGAGTTATCTATGCTGAATTAGCTGCTCCGCTTTAAGAGCTGACTAGGAAGCATTCTTTCCACAGGGAGACAGAGCACCCATGTGTGTTCGAGGCCATAAAACGGCCGGCTTTTGATATCTCCCAAGTGACACTACGTGGTTCCAATAATAAGTCAGAATATGATCATGTTTTTGGGGAGTAATTCCTCTGGAGTAATTCCTCTGGATCAACAAGAGCCTTTTGGATTTGCTTGATGGTGTTGTGGGCCTGGGTGCCCTGAATGATATCAGGAACTTGCCGGCAGTGGCTATTGTGCCCCCGGGTGCTGAGTGGCCCAGAGAATGTAATCTTATTTTGTTGAAGTGTTTTCACCTTCTATATCATTTTCCATCTGATTTCAGTGATCTGCTTTTATCATTCTAATACGTCTTATATGCATCGTTTGGACTGCCTGTAGGGAGCCGTTTAGCTCTCATGTGGGATTGCCCAGTTTCTGGACATTGTACCATCCAAACTGCACTTGGGGAATAGGGAGCCATTGGGCTCTTCCCCTTTTCTGCACACTTATTGCCATTCATCGTTTATGTTGATCACTCACACTTTCATGCTCGGTCACCTTGGGAATTTAATGTAATGCCCCGGTTAATCCCTTATGCCCGTGCCAAGACGTTTTGCAATTTGTCATTATGTAATATGTATAACCGGCACGGTAAGGGTTAACTGGTATATTTCTGTTTCTTTATGTTCTTGATCCCTGGGACATTTCCGGGACTTGAATCCTATTTAGTAATTAAATATACCAAGCTAGAGATGCTAGGATATTTCTGGTTCCCTGAACATTCCTGGGGCCTGGTTTTCAGCATTATACACTAGCTGAAATTTCCATAAGTATTTTCTGTTGGAAACAGGCGTTTGTGTAGTTTTGTAGTTTTGAGATTGCTCAGTCTTTGTATACATGTACTTTATATAATATTTCCCGTACCAAATTTTGGAATACAGTATATATTAAGGTATGATAAAGGCGCCCGCCCTCTGGAAAGGCCAAGACTTCACCGGTGCTGGCAAGGAGGGTCCTTGACCCATCCACCAGTGGGAACGGCGTGACCCCGCACTGCGGTACGGGAGTAGTTTTAAGTTAGTTTTAGTTTAAGTTAGAAGTAGGCTTCAAAGTCATTAAGTGGGGAATAATGTAGTGATTCAGCCTAAGCCCATACGGCTCTGGCGGGTATAAACCCATATGCGCGTAAGTCCCGCATTTGGCGGCACCCGCGGTAGTTTCCGCGGTCGTGTTTATCACTGGGGACATTAGATTGAATCGAGACTGTCAAGCGTGCAACACAAGCCGTCTGCCGGTCTCCTCGGATCTCAACGTAGCTTGCTTCGTGGAGCTCCACTCATCGGTGCTGCAACGAGACGTCGTCGAGTAGTTATCAGCCTATGGTAGGATTAACCCTTATTCTAGTAGTTTAAGCATATTGCGTAGTTAACCATAGTTTTTTAGGCCCAGTTGATTAATATCCGCCCCGTCACTACAATACTACAACTAGATCTATATCGGAGGTGCATGCATGGATTGTTCGCATCAACGGCCGTGCGTGCATCATGTATGCAAAACGCTGATAATACCAAAAATGACAACAATGCCTGTAAAAAGGTATGAGAAGGATGAATACAAAAGTTTGAACTCGTAGCAAGACTATACACTCAGCTCAGCAGCATTCTTCCAGATTTGTGGGTAAAGGTAAAATAAAATACCCAAACAAATTACGAGTTACACTGTACGAGAATGGGTCAACAATAAAGAGCAAATTGCCTTATAGAAGGTTGACAAATGTTAGGTATAAGTAGAACGATATCCCCAAACTTACCAGATGGTTATTTTCTGTGACTATGTCGTGGTTTAGAAAACACTCGTTCATCCGATATCCGCATACACAAGCTAGTTAAGGCTTAAGCGCTAAGTACTGCTACTACTAGTACTAGGCTAGCGTCTGTGGAGTGGCATGGTGGCCGTGCAGTGGGAAGAAGGAAACTGTGTGCGGATTGGATCGGAGCGAATGGTGGTTTCCTTTTCACGAAAGTGTCATTTCTGTCTACACTACAGCATTAACAGCTTGGATGATGAAAATCAAGATTCTACGTCAATAGTTAGAAATTAGCTGAAAATACGACGCAATAACTGCGACATCGGGATCGTTACGCACCGTAATGCTACTACTGTATTTGTCTATGATGGCCACGGCTACGCCCTATATCGTGCGGGCGGCGCGGGCGCGCGCGCTCTTATAATTACCTCATAGGGAATCCCCTAAAATCGTATGGTTGTTGTTGTTGTTGGCGTTTAGACGACGCTCTTCAATCTTGAGAGATTATCTGCGCCACGGCGTTCCTTCACTGTAAAAAAATAATAGTCGAAATAACTCAATAAAATTGAGGAAAAGAATTGCCTTATTTTTATTAAGTAAATATTACCTACGGCATCTTAAGTAGAATTTACTTATTTTGCTGAATAAATTTTTACTCAGTTAAATCGAGTTACATTAACGTAAATAATTTAAGTATTGTAATCATTTTAGATAATTAAAAAAAAGCTATGATAGGATTACATATTGCACGATTTGGTACCCATCTAATCTAACAAGTAAAAATCCACTAATCATTCACTACTTCTATTTAAGATTAATCACTAATCACTAACACTACTTCTATTTAAGATTTAACCGTATATCTACCACCATCACAAACTATTACATACGCTTCAATTCAACACATATTGAAAGGCTCCAAATTTTATATATACTTGATCGTAGCATCTTAAAAGGAAAATTGGTTGACAATTTCCTGAAATATCAAGTTTTGATTTGTTTTGAACTGGGTAACAATTAAAAATTGTCTTGTCTTTGCTTAACCATGTTAAATGAATTAGTAAATGTTTTAAAGTCCTTAAATTTTCATTCAACCACAAAAAAGAATTGTTTTATTTAAAAAAGAGTTTAATTTGGTCTTAATGAATATTCATAAATTATGTAAATATTTCTATTACGCACTGCATCGGTCCTTACTTTAAAAAGATAAGAATAATCAACATAAATTGTTTGAGTAATACGTATAATTTCTGATTTCGAGTTAAAATTACTTAATTAATACAAGCTGAAATTACTTAAAGTTCTTATATATTTGATTTTACTTAAATATTCCACGTATGTTCTACTAAATTGAAAGTTTGAGTTAGCAAGACTTAAATTTAGTGCGTAAGTGGCAAAACTAATGTTTTCAAGTAAATTCTACATGGAAAAAATACGTAAAAATTACCAATGAACAAATTCTTTTTTACAGTGTTCTTTGGTGCATGTTCATCTTTTCGTACTTGATCTCATGGGGGGGGGGGGGGGGTCTATCTTTCCAGACTTCTGTTTTGGAGTTAATAGTTGGCTCACCTGTCTCAGCGAAGTGCTACTGCATGTGCAAGATTAATTATATTTAATTTCCATTCACCATTAGTCGTGCATTTTAATCATAAGGATGTCATCCTTATGATTTTAATACTGATGATATTCAAACATTTCAATCATAATCACAATATACTCACTAGATCTATAAAAACATTTCGAATCTGTTTGTAGCTTTAATGACTCTTAAATCCCATAAATTCCCTAATAATTTTACTAAATCTAACGTATTACATTTCAATCGTCTTTGCATTATCCTTCTTTCTCTTTTATAATAATAACTAATAATAGTGAACATTTATAACGCGCCATGTCTGTCAAAAATGACACTCCTGGCGTAGTGGTGTGGAAATTGTATATACGACCATCAAGTAATTCAAGTAAGAAAGTAAAATACACTTAAGTTAAAGTTTCTTGCATTGTAGTAAAAAAAAACGCTCTATAGTTTCTGAAACCTTACAATGGATACCAGGGGCGTAAATCCCGGGGGGGGGGGGGCTGCATCCCCCCTGGCTTGAAGTAAGGGGGGGATGGCCTGTACAAACATCCCCCCCTGATATCATCCCCCCCTGCATCCCCCCTGAAAAAAAATGCTTATTCAGCGGTCGGCTGAGTCGTTGCGATTTTTGGAGACCAAAAAAAAAAAGTGTCCTCTTACCCCCCCCCCCCCCCCCCCCCCCCCCCCGCTTATTCAGCGGTCGGCTGAGTCGTTGCGAAATTTTCGGCCCGATTTATAAATGTTAAAATCCTGCGTACGCGCCTGGCGTGTAGTATGTGATGGCTATCGCCGATCACCCCCCCCCCCCCTCCCCCACTCCTCGGTACGGATTTACGCCCCTGATGGATACACAATCCATCTTCATGTTGATTAATAATGTGCTGATAATAATTTAATTTGCACTTCCCTAGTTTCAACTGATGTATTATTACTTCCTCCTTTCTATTAAAACCTTGGATATTTTCAGTTTTTGTGACATATGGCTGAATTCGCCATGCCAATATGCGGTTATTAAAAGGGGTTGAATAGCTGAATGAGATCAAAGACATATTTGTTGTTGCTGCAAGTTATGGTCATTGGTCACAATCTTAATCATTTTCTTCTCATCTGGTCTGCCAGTTTTTATGTTCAATCTTTCCTTGTTATTATATTCTTCATCATGTTGTAAATTGGAATGGTATAATTACGTTGTTAATTAAATAGGAATTATGTGGTGGAAATGTCCCCGTTCCCTGCTTCTTCAGTCAGTGACAAAATGTTTCCCTCCTTTTTTGGAGGATATCTCTATTATTCATTTAGAGTAGGCTACCCCTATAGGGGTTCTCATTGAACTCTTTGCATGAGTTAATTTCTTTTGTGTTATAGTGCTGGCATTGGTGAATGATATATATATATATATATATATATAATGATTTTTTTTTTAAAGGTAGGTTTTATCTGTAAAAACTTACATCTCGCTGGTATTACCAATTTCTGGTCAAATTATCGAAAATGCTTTTGAATATTCAGATCTGTATCATTGATGGAGATTGGTGTGAAAGATAAAAGACACACAGGAAAAGAGACAAAGAAAGTATGAACTTCCGTTTCACCTCAAAATGCAACATTTTCCCGCTCTAAAGGGGCAAGGAATATATTCCCTCCCGGACTGGTCAATCTGCCCCCTCAAATGTTAACAATGAAGTACAGCGTGTTTTAACCAGGGTGCCGCAAGACATCTAGGGGTGCCACTAGATAAATGTTGTTATATATTTTTTGATAAATTTTGATGGAATAACGTCGATTTCATGAAACCCGAATATTAGAAACATCTACAGTTTGTAATTCACTTGGAAGTAGCATTTTGAAGATTATAAAGAGTCTTTCTTCCTGACTCCCTTCGCTCGCTCGCAAAGTTTAGAAACAGGACGACATGTGGGCACCGAGGGGCTCGAACGTCCTTCTATTTGACAGCAAGGTACCCAAATATATCTTATATTTTTAATATGTTTCCCACGCTCATTCGCTTTACTCGCTTGCCGACATTAGCACCAGCATAATTATGGGCAATGAGATGGCCGAATATCCTAATATTCATGTATCGAGGGGACCGAATATATGAGTTTGTGTACATTCATAGGCGAGGTGCACGCATACATTATCATATGTCTATTATCTAATTTGTTGATTACAAATTAATTATTTGCCATTTTAAAAATTATCTTTTCTTTTTGCTCGCTCGCTCCCAAAATGTAGAATCATATATGCCCGTTCGTGTGCATATGGCAAATGGCGAGTGCCAGAGAAATGTAAAAGGAGCGTTTTGTGATGGGTTTGGGATTGGGGTGGCGAAAAGCTATTTTTAATTCTTAAAAGGGTGCCGTGACAAACAAATTGTTTAAAAAACACTGATCTAGTAGACTAAAGACTGTTGCCCCCCCCCCCTCCCATGACTGAGCCCGCGCTACGTCACTGGTTCTCACAGTACTTGGTTCATTTGAGCGGCAAGAGGGCAGGGGGGGGGGGGGGGGGGGGACGTGGGTAGCAGGGAAGATGTTTTTCCCCTTTCTTTTTATTTCTTAAAAATCTATCAACTCCTATTTATGATTGTGATTGTTATGTAATGTTGTGTTACTTTGTCATGTTATTATATCTTGTTATGTTATGTTATCTTGAAAATGGAAGAGATGAAAATGAATGGTTAATAAAATTGTTCCTAAGTCTATACTTTTAGCAGGAATACAATTCAGTACGTCTTTTTTCTGCTGGTTGATGTGACGAGCAAAATATTTCCTTAACCCTTACTGTACTGGGCTATTTTGAGCACCCACTGACTGGGGGGGGGGGGGGGGCCTGAGAGGCCCCCCCCCCCCTATGATCTCGGCCGTCGATTGTCCGATGAACACGAAAATGTGCATGTTTGTAGATATTTACGTAAGGAACAAGATGGTATAATTAGTTTTTTCCGAATATGCAAATTTTTGTCGTTAGCCTAATTAATTATGCAAAATGCGCTAATTTTATGCATTTTTCAGAAAACGTGTCAAACTCCACTTTTTGAATGTTGAAACTCATTATTCATATGAAACTTCTTTTCTAACACAAAAAAAGTTATTTTAATGTAATTAATAATGATAATTTATGCAAATTTTGATGCGATTTTTAATTTTTTTAATTTTTTTTTGATGACATGCGCATACTAATTGTTATGTAACGCCTTACAGGTATATCCGATTTCGACGAAATGGTATCAAAATGTGCGTAAGACTTGAGGGAAAAAAGTCATGAAACGACAATTCAACATTCCAAGCGGTTGCGGCGCAATCTCCGAAAATGTCGAGGGGGGGGGGGGGCCTCCCAGCCCCCCCCCCCCAGTACAGTAAGGGTTAAAGGCATGTTTAAGAATGTTTTAACATGCATTCTGGTGATAATTACTTGTAGTATCTTTTATGGCCTTCATAAATAGTGAGGATGAAAAAAGAATACACTGGTAGGCAGCGCTATTAATATTATACACAACCCTACTTTCCCAACTATATTATATTTACAGTCAAACAAAAAAAAAGCAATATTGGCAGAACTGCTTGCTTAATAACCCACATAATTATAGGCCTCTTGTATTTGCAAGATCCAAACTTGACTTGACTTATGGCTGTCACTTCATCAATCCAGAAAGTTAATATTACTAGTACTATTATTATCATTATCATCACTATAATTATTGCTCTAACTATCAATTTTCAGAGCCTATAAGTAAAGAGCTTGAAATTTAGTTGGGGAAAAAGTAGAATTCCCTCAACCAAAGAACCCAAATTTGTCACGGAGTGGTCTTTTACGACTAAAGTGAGAATATTAATTTCCATTATATAATAGTCAATAAGATTATAAATAGAGGATTAAGGAAACGTACACGCTAGTAGGCAGTTTTGGGAGGTAATTTGTTTTGTTTCTTGTCGTTTTTGTTAAATCTCAGTGTAACATACACGATGGAGATGTTCTTGTCATCTTTATGCCTATTGTACCAATTATTGATACTCATTTCTTGTTACCTTGTTAATAAATATGAATAATTATAGTAAAGATAATTATAGCCACTGTAACAGGGATATTTACGAACAATAAACGATAAGAGTCAGTTTCTATTTACAAGTTAAATACTCAGTATGATATCAAATCGTGATTTTCCTTTATCATAATCTGTATTAAGAGGGGCTTTCACACAATAGTATCAGAGCCCAGCCATTTCTCTGCAGAGGAGTCACAGAAGGCGGTCTTGAGGTTGAGGGTGTCATCCCCTAGAAGATTCTTGGCGGCGATGCCTTCGCGCTGGACATCATCCTCGGTTTGGAATCGTTCAGCATCCTTCATCATGCGTTCGATGTCGTCTTTGGACAGTCTCTTATCATTGGAGATGGTGATTCCATTGCTGCAGCCCGTGATCAAATCCTTAGCAGTGACGGTCAATATGTCATTGGCGTTAATGTCGAAAGTGACTTCGATCTTGGGGACGCCATGAGGAGCAGGTGGTATCCCGGACAACTCAAACTGGCCGAGGCGATTGTTGTCCTTGACCATAGCCCGCTCTCCTTCAAACACCTGAATAGAGACGCCTAGTTGGTTGTCCGAGTAGGTAGTGAATCTCTGGGATACTCTGGTTGGCACCATGGTGTTCCTATCAATGATACTTGTCATCGAGCCAGCCGCTGTCTCGATACCAAGAGACAGAGGAGCGACATGGAAACAGGCAAAAACTTGTATCTCGGACACAGTAACTGCGTGCAATGCGGCTCCGTGGGCTACAACTTCTTCAGGGTTTATGGACATGTTGAATTCCTTTCCGTCCAGGAATTCTTGAAGAAGCTTCTGGATCTTCGGGATCTGTGTCGATCCGCCAACAAGGATTACTGTATCTATCCTCTTCTTATCGATCTTGGCATTCAGCATTACTCTTTGGACCGGCTGCAAACACTTTGTAAAGAGATCTGAACACAGCTCATCGAATTTTGTTCTGCTAATGCTAGTGTAGAAGTCAAGGCCTTCGAAAAGAGAGTCAACTTCAACTTCGATACAGCAATGAGTGCTGCTTGATGCACGTTCCACTGCTTTATGAAATCGGTGTAGTACTCCGCAGTTAGTCATCAAGTCTATCTTGTTCCTGCTCTTGAATTCCTCAACGAGATGGTTGACGAGTCTGCTATCGAAGTCCTCTCCGCCGAAATGTGCGTCTCCAGCCGTCGTCAGTAACTCGAATATCCCATCTTCAATGACAAGGAGTGAGACGTCGAATTTACTTCTATCGAGATCGAAAACAAGAACATGCAGTTCACGACCGTCAGACTTCTCATCGAGACCGTAGGCGAGGGCGGCAGCGGTGGGCTCGTTGATGATCCTGAGGACGTTAAGGCCAGCGATCACCCCTGCCTCCTTGGTCGCCTGTCGCTGGGCATCGTTGAAGTAAGTAGGAACAGTGATGACGGCATCGGTGACCTTCTCGCCAATGTAGGCTTCTGCTGTCTCCTTCAGCTTCGTCAGAACCATGGAGCTGACCTCTTCTGGAGACAGTGTCTTGGTTACACCAATGTGCTCTACCTGCAGCATCGGCTTGCCGTCAGTGTTGATGACGGTGAAGGGCCAGTGTTTCATGCCTGACTGTACAACCTCGTCATTGAATTGTCGCCCAATCAGACGCTTGGCATCGAAGATTGTATTCTTGGGATTCCTGAACAGATACAGAAACAAGAAAATAGAATTACCTATCACATAGGCAGCTAGGCCAGCATACCATGTTCTGGTATTACTTTGGGCATATCACAATTTTTGTAGTTTGGAAAACAATGTGCTTCTTTTGCGATTTAGGGGTGCTACGGCATTTGCTCTGGCAACATTTATCTGGGCTCTGCTTTGCCCAAGATTTATAGGCAGGGCTTGGATAGCAGTTTGTTTGAGGTTAGGTTTACTACTGTATTACAGGGGCAGATCCAGGATGATTGAGGGGAAGGGGCGAAATGTCAATATGGAAAGTGCTCAAAATAGATAGTGACTCACGGATTTACGACTCGTGCTCCTGTCACAATTGCTCTTCGGTCATTTTCCTATATCAACTGAATTCCTAACTTCAAAGCATGAGCGAAATGTTCATGGAATTTTCTGTAAGTTCGTTAGTGAGGATATTACCCCCTCCCCCTCCTCATGGGTGGATCAAGGATCAAACGTGCACTAAATCTCAAACCACTTACTTTGACATCTGATTCTTGGCCTCCTCTCCAATCAGTATCTCCCTGTCTGTGAAAGCAACGCAACTGGGTGTGGTCCGGTTTCCATAGTCATTGGGAATGATCTCCACCGTCCCATTCTGGAAGACTCCTACACAGGAACATGTTGTCCCCAAATCAATCCCGATCACTGGTGATTTTCCTGAAGCCATTGTATTTTATTTTATCTCGATCGAGCTATCTGGTTCCTAAAATATCAACTTTGAGGATGTCCAAAATAAGCGCTACCTACCGAAATCAATTTGGAAGTGATGTATGGGCTAAATACCCCGATATATTTCTACTTCGTGATAATTTGCAGAATCGTTTGTTCTGAACAGTTTGATAGTCGAAGCTTGAAGTAAACTTTGACGAAGCGTCGGAAGCGACGATTTGTCTAATTTGCAAAACGTGCGTCATCTATTTGTCTGTAGCCCTTCTTGTGTATGACGTTATGAACTAACACATCGACGTACTGTCAACCGTAGAAAAGTATAGTCCTCATGTGTAACCAATGTGTTCTGCGTCTGAAAATTACTCACAAAATTAACAGCATTTACAATTGCATTGATATAACGAGCTGAATATGCCTATATCATCACTTCCCCTTTTGGCTAAACTACATGTAGTAATTGTTGTGTAAAGTAGACTGACTGTATATTGGTCTATGATTGAATTCATCCCGATATATCATTGTTCGTTTCAGAGGATTTCCGATCGTGTGAATTTTTTTCTAATTGTAAACATAGCACTTCCGATATACTAGAATATTCTCGATTGAGACAGGAAACAATTAGGATGTTCCCATTTCTGTGATATACAGTAGAGCGTAAGGTATATAATATATAGAGAGTATAGCTAGCGCACGCCCAAATCCTCCACGTCGGGGTCCTTGTAGTAGAAGGAGTAAAGGAAGAAAAAAAAATAGTATATCAAACAACCCTCGCCACCAACAACAGTAACGTATAGGAGTACTATTTTATTAACCCAAAAGCTGTTGAACATCATGCGCATTACACAAAAAGTACTTTCTCAAGAAGGTAGTCTAATCGAATTGTAAACTCGTGAGCACATAGTAAGCACTATTTTTTTGGTCCTCGAAATTTGAAAAATCGCACCCCCCCCCCTTGAGCGCCAAGGGGGGGGGGGGGGCATCTCCAAAACTGAGGTTAAAATTAATGTGTTAACTTGACAACAGATTTAAATTTTACTAAGTGGAAGAAGACAATTACTGATTTACAATCTGCTATCAAGTAAATAGAGATATATAATTTGATTTGATCTCATTTAAACATGTGATTGATTGTTAAGCATATTTATGTACTACGATATTATCCGTAATTTTATCTGAATAAAGATTTATTTCAACAACAAATATAAAAATATAGCCCCGAAAAAAGGTTTTTGCCACAGCCCGGCTCGTATTATAAGACAGCATGCCTAAATAATTTGCAGTATTGATAAGTTTAGAGGGAAAGCTCAGCCTTGGTAAAGCAGTGGTCTCGTAATCCGGCGACCCGGGTTCGAAACCATGGCGATGCGCTAGTGCCCTTACAAAAATGTGTTTATACTGAATTGTATTAATTAATGCATGCGCATCAACACAACACCCCCCCCCCCCCCTCATAAACGATTAGATGACTTCTTACAGCGGAATACAGCCAAACTGCATTTTCTTTATTTTTTTATCCCGCTCGTCAATGACCAGCCGATCGGGGAAAGTCCCCGAATCTTCTAGGCTAACGTGATGTCACAGCAAGACTGTACTCCGTTCTTGAGCGCAGGACGATTACGACGTACACATAATAATGTCCCCAACTTTTGATCCAGTCTTCGTGTGACTTGCATGCACTGTACATGTTATTGCGCCATATGTACATGTTTCTACTACTACTAGGCGATGCATGCAGTGCGAAACTGAGAGGATAATTCAACTTCAACAATTCAAGTTCAAACCTGATTTTGTAACTAGGTATGTATTCGATAACCGTAACGTAGAATTAGTATTTATGTAATATGTTGATACATGTAGTGAAATAAATTGACAGCATTAATTATGTGACTTTGAATGAGTAAAATTGTGAAAAGATGATTGACTTTGCCACGCCACGTAAGTCTATGTAACGTGTCTATCATATCGACAATCTACACAACTGAGGTTTGGGTGGGTGGCAATGCGCGCAGTCGGTACCGGGCCGTGCGAGCGACACGATTGCGCAGCAGTCTGGCTGGCGCTGGTGTGTGTAGGCCTATGTGTAATTCGGATATTACAGACATGTATCAATCAGATATTATTATTTACGTCTGGGGACCGACCTTTAATGTCACCATCCAAAAGACGTGGGTTTTGAACCTGCATTCTCGGCTGAATCAGTTTTTAGGGTCCATTGTTTAATAGCTTGATTACACTGCACAAATCAGTAGGGGCGCTGGTCCGAGAATGGGGATCGTCCTCATAAACAAGGATATCCTCATAAACGAAGACAAAATGCGTCCTCAAAAATAAGGGTTGTCTGCATTTTCGAGGACGTTTTTTTTCATCGGCGCTCTGGGGGTTTCATGTTACAGAACGGCCCGCTGGCGATGCCAAAAATGGATTCCCCAGGGGAAAATAACCCTAGTTGTCCGTCTACTTTTATGGGTTGTCCGTCTTCCCAAGGAATGTGAAGGTCTCTGTACAAAGTCAATGTAAATTGCATCAAGAAAATCATTGCAGAATCCGTTTTTTGCATCGCCAATGCGCCGATCAAAAATATGAAATGTCTGCGAAAATGCAGACGGTCCTTATTTTTGAGGACGCATCGGTCCGTGTTAAAGAAGACGATCCTCGTTTATGAAGACGATCCTTATTCTCGGACCAGCGCCCCTACTGCAGATGCACGCTATCGCGCCACAACGCCTCGTTGGCGGTTGGGATCTTGTTAACGGTATTTAATATGCATGCATGCCTAGCTGTCATCTAGCATCTGTTCTGTTTGAGCGTATGGTTATGATTGTCACTCTTGACAACTGTATGGTACCCTGACCTCAGTAAATTAATCAATAAATCATGTTGGTCATCCTTTATTTTCTGACTTATGCCTAGTCCTTATCGTTGCATCCACCCCAAGTCTAATAATTAATATACACATAGCTCGTGCTTGCTTGCTAAAGCAGTTGAGTCTAGCACAGCTACCACGCAGAGAGCCTGAAACAATTGAAATTCATGTGCATCATACCTAATTTTTAGTTAAGTCTTAATCTTTTAAGACTTAAGAGCAATAAAATCAGAAATTAAAGTCTTACTAATACTATGCAAAATTTACTTTGTTTATTTGTTTTGTCTTGTTTTACTCCCAAGTATGGTTGATGTTGAATACATTTCAAGGTAGCTATTCTAGCGACGTGCTTTTCGCGGGCAGCTAGCATCACAGGACATACATGTACATGTACATGTGCAGTATAATTATGTACATGTACAACGTATTTCACTATCAGAATCAGAACAAACATACGCTGCATGTACATATATATAGCTAGCCACAGCTGCTGTAGATATTTCGAGCTTGATAAATGCCTTGCAATTTTTGATTTTATTGCTCGTTATTACATATGCAGGTTAATTTGACGTGAATTATGATGAATCATAATTTTTTGAGTCGAGACTTAGGAGTCGATGAAACGATTACATCAGAAAATACAAGATGGCAATCATGTTAATGTTGTGAACATGTAAGTTCTTAATGCTAAATATATTACTCATTGTGGATGTAGTATCAAAACTAATATCGCTTGTCCGTCATTGTTCGAATTATTGATCAAATTATTTGACTGACGGTCCGCACGTAGAGTATTAGGAAAACACGCTTGCTTACATTATATTTTATCACCTGACGAAGTGTTGCAGCGGCGCTCGAAACGTCAGGATCTTTTAGATCCCTTCTTGACCTTACATTGCAAGACAAACGAATATCACTAGCGATATTATTTTCGATGTAAGTTCCTCATGTATTCTCTCGTCTGTGTGATATAAGATATGAGGTGCAGTGCCAGTAGTAGGTTAAAAACACATTTGCGGTTTAACTTTAAGCTGCTGCATTTTACTGTGACATATCAACCACCTGTCATGCATGTACACTACCTTTTCTGCATTAATTTTCTTCCAGTAGGAATACTTGAGTTACCATGGCAACTGAAGAACAGACCGCTTCTCAGCCCCTCTTCAAGAATATTTCTGGTGACCTGGATGACCTCGAGGCCACAGAGATCGAGAGCTTGTGTGTAAACTGCGAGGAAAATGTAAGTTGATGTGAACGCATTTTCCTGTACAGATCAAGGAGAAGATTGAGTTCTGGGCCCTATTTCATACAGCTTGTTGTCAATAACAAGTTACAATAACTGTTATAAGCTACTGAAATAGTAGCATTCAAGTTCATTTTATTCAAAACCACACAAAACATGATATAATCTTTTACATTAAAAAGAGACTGGAAATAGTACATTAATTAACATATATTAACTTGATTACATCATAAAATGAATGGTTTAGGATTAAAGCTTGTGAGCGGGGCCCTATAGTCAACAAAATATGTAAATTGACAATATGGCAAGGTGAATAAAAAGAAAAGAACGTACATGTATACAAGGGATGGAAATTGTACATGATGATTCCTAACCTGTGTCAGAGACTTATTTCTGTATCGGCACATTCACTGCAACACTAGATACAGAGATGGACAGGACCCGAGTACTCTTGACCTGATTTTTACCAGAGACGAAGACACAATAGACAACATTGACATCAACCCACCCTTGGGTAAGAGTGATCATGTAGTACTCCAATTCAGACTTGAGGTAAATGCAAGTTCTTCAGAGAAAGAGAACAGCAAAAAGAGAAGCTACTATCACGGAGACTATGATGAAATGAGGAGAAGACTAGAAATGATTGACTGGGAAACGGACCTAAATAACCTTTCTGGTTTAGAAGCATGGAATCATTTTGAAAAGACAATGCTTTGTTGTATAGAGGACCTCATACCAATCAGAAGAGTATCTCAAAAGAAAAGACCAGAATGGATGACCAGCAGCGCTAAAGAGGCAGTACGAGACAAACATAAGGCATGGAACAAATACAGCAAGAGAAAGACTGATACAAATTGGAGCTCATATGTTGACAAAAGAAATGCCGCAACACTCATGACAAGGAATGCCAAAAGTGACTTTGAGAGTAAAATTGCAAATGAGGTAAAAACAAATGCCAAGTCCTTCTGGAAGTACGTAAAAAGTAAAACCAAGACTCGAACAGGAATTCCTGACCTGCAGATGGAAGATGGTAACTGAGTGAGGAATGATCAAGAGAAAGCAGATGCCCTCAATTCATTTTTTGGAAGTATTTTTACAGAAGAGGACTTGGTGAATGCTCCAGACATGGATCCTTACCAAGTAGAATCATCCTTAAACGATGTCGAGTTTACAGAGGAAGTAATTGTGGACATTTTATCTAAATTGGACATAGACAAATCACCAGGCCCAGACGGTCTACACTCCAGAGTTTTGAAAGAAACGTGTCACCAGATTGGAAAACCTCTTCAAATGATCTTTTCCCGACTATTCAAAGAAGGCAGCGTTCCAGCTACATGGAAAGAAGCTACTGTGGTCCCAATCTTTAAGAAGGGAAAAAAGAGCCTACCAGGGAACTACATGTATAGGCCGGTGAGTTTAACATCAATTATCTGCAAAACAATGGAGAAGATTATTCGAAGCAAGATGATCCAACACCTAGAACTCAATCACCTATTCACTGACGACCAGTACGGCTTTCGCAGTGGCAGATCCTGTTCAACCCAATTGACTGTTGTCCTTGAGCAGTGGACCAAGATTCTTGATGATGGCCATGGAATAGACTGCCTGTACTTGGATTTCCGTAAAGCATTCGACAGTGTGCCTCACCAGCGTCTACTTACCAAGATTAGAGCAAATGGAATGGAAGGATGTCTTATCAAGTGGATTGAGAAGTATCTGACAGGCCGCAGTCAACGAGTGGTGGTGAATGGGAAGAATTCAGAAACCTGCGAGGTAACAAGCGGCATACCGCAAGGAAGTGTCCTCGGTCCGGTCTTGTTCAATATCTACATTAATGACCTACCATCTGTTGCCCAGAATTCTATAGCGAAACTATTTGCTGATGACACAAAACTATACAGGGTTGTAGACAATGAAGAGGATGCTAAGCTACTCCAACAGGACTTAAATGACATCGTTCAATGGTCAAGTAACTGGCAGCTACCATTCAACGAAGGAAAGTGCAAAGTGATACACTATGGAAAGAGGAACAAGAAGTTCGCCTACACTATGGAATGCCCCGACGGGAGAAAAGATGTGAAAACGGACGAAGGAATGGGAGAAAAGGATCTGGGGGTATTATTTGACTCAAATCTGTCTTTCTGCGCCCATGTAGCTGATGTCTCCAAAAGAGCCAATATCAAGTTGGGAATCATCAAACGTTCTTTTTTATCCCTTGCGTCCAGTGGCATGCTACAACTATATAAGACCATAGTACGCCCAACACTTGAATATTGCAATGCAGTCTGGAGAACAACGTACCTAAAGGATCAAGATCTATTGGAAAAAGTCCAGCAACGTGCTACACGACTCATCCCAGATGTAAAGCATCTAAGCTATGAAGAAAGACTTAAGACACTCAAACTACCATCACTAGAGTACCGTAGACAGAGGGCTGATCTTCTTCAAATATACAAGATCATGCATGGATTAGAGGCAGTAGAGAGGAATGACATATTTGAAATCATCAAAGAATCCAGAACAAGGGGACACAGGCTCAAAATAAGGAAGCCCCGCTGCAAATCTAAGATGAGGCAGATGTCATTTTCAGTGCGGAGCATTAATAATTGGAATAACCTTCCTGAAATTGCCATAAATGCCTCATCAATCAATAAATTCAAGTCAGAACTTGAAAATCATTGGAAGCACCATCCGCTGAAATACCACCCATACCAACGCGAATCCAATGCAGTAAAGAGGGGCACATAAGCTGAAGCTTCAAGCCTCGACACCAAAGTAAACCAAAGTAAAGTAAATGATATAGAACACACAAATACTCAAACACACACGCACGCACGCATTTGATTGGCTGAGAGCAGATTTGTCATAGAAACTTAGTGCGTGTTATTGATAACACGTTTTATGAAACGGGGCCCTGGATTCCTGGTAAAGGCAGCAATAAATTGTGAGCTTTTTCATTCCTTTTATTAATTTGAGAGGATATCATGGAAGCAATGTCTCCTAAAAAAGGATGGTTCTTTGAATACTCTCGTACTTCAAATATGATTAGAAATCGCTGAAGAGTTTGGACCATACAATCATGCCACATGTGTGTGTTGTCCCGTGTGTACATTTCTGTGTGAAGTACATGTGACTTTAGGTAAGACCAAATCACTTTTTTTATCATCTTGATGATTTAGAAATCTCACAGCTTACACTGAGTCTTAGGTTGCTATATAATCAATCTTTTATAGATAAAGTAATATTGCATTTAGATAGTGATCCTTGAGAATGCTTCTCCCTCCCCTCTTTCTCTCTCCTTTCTTTCTCTCCCTTCTTTCATCTTATCTCTTTCTCTCCCACTCTCACAGGGGACAACAAAGCTTCTCCTGACCAGGATTCCGTTCTTCAAGTCTGTCGTCATCAGTTCCTTTGACTGCCCCCACTGTCACTATACCAACAACGAGATCCAGCCGGCCAGTGCCTTGCAACCACAAGGATGTATCCACGAGGTCGAGATCAGGACGGAAAAGGTAACAAACTTTAAAATTTCAATCACTACCATGAAGGGATGCCAGTGTTAGGCAATAGCCTGAATTCAGGCCCTGGCAAGTTATTTTCAGACCATAGTTTAGGCTTTTTTGTGTACAAAATAGCTCATTCTAGGTGATTTTCAGGCCCTCTGATCAATTATAACTAGCATCCCTGTACCATGGAAGCCTTGATTTTGATTGGCTGTTGAGCCCTGTTACCATGGTAGTTGCCATTGATGGCAAAGTTACCATCAATGGTAAGTTTCATGCAACGGGCCCTGGCCTTACTGTGAGTGGGCACTGATGCATAGCCAGCTGACTGTTACATGTATCTATTAGGTCGAGATCAAGACAGAAGAGTGGCCCTGTTCAGACTACAAGAAATTTATATGAAAGTCCTATAAAGAAACACAATAAGAATGTTTGTAGTGTGAAGGGGGGGGGGGTTTAAGACTTGAGAACCACATTGTATTTTAAAGAAACTAGTTTTGAAGAAGTAAATGAAAGTGATCAGTGGACGCTCAAGATAGCCCCGTTCAGTCATATGATCCCCGTATGATGCGACGATCAAAATAGAACGGGACCCTGATTCTTTATCACTTTTTATCTTGAACTGATGCACAAACATGTGTTACACTAAACAATGTTTCAGTTAAGGATGGGGTAGGACTTTGCATGACCAAGCACTGATGATTTGCCAGCTGTCATGTTAGCTGACCTCTTCAAATCTAGTTTCTTCTAATGTATGTACTGCTTCTTTATACAATGATCATTTATCCAATACTCAAGCATGTGTCCATGCCCCTAACTCTATGGTGATCCAGAGCTGCCAACTATTCCGTTTTTGCCGGAATTACTCTGTTTTTTCCTCCAAATTACTGTACTACGTTTTTTCTTCATAAAATACGTTTTTTAATAAATGTTTTTATTTTTTTTATTTTTTTTAATTTTTTTTTTACATACCGCACGTCAAACAACTTCCCTAAAATGGTGATTTGATCACAAATTCAATAGAAAACTAATTTTAAAACCTACTTGAAGAGAAAAATATTCTAAAAAAAAATTAAATGCCGATAATACTAAAATAACCACCAAAAAAATTACCTGCTCGTATGGAAAAAACAGCATGATGAATGAACTGCATTGGAAGTTTCGCGCGTGGTTGTAAGTTTCGTTTTTATGAATTCCTTTTTTTTGCTTGAAATTCCTTTTTTTTTGCCATCATGATTCCTTTTTTTGGTCGCACAAGGTTGGCAGCTCTGGTGATCTAACATTTGCTCTGCCAACCAACTGCTCTGGGTTTTATTTTGTCATAGTATTTAGGGTTAGGGTTAGGCTGCAGTTGGGTTTCGGCTTAGAGTCATGGTTAGGATTAGGGTTAGGGTTAGGCTTATGTGTAGTTTTTGGGCCAGGGTTAAAGTTAAGAATTTGGTTAGTATATGAAATTACAGCAGAACAAATTGTGGGAGGAGCATATGCAAAGATGCCAACTGTTCCGTTTTTGCCGTATTTGTTCCGTTTTTTCGCTATGAATACGGCAGTACGTTTTTTGTATGTTTTGTTATGTTTTTTTTTTTTTTAGTGATGTTTTTCTTAATTTCTGATCATGGGCTTTGTGTCTTAAGAATACTTTTTTTTTTATTGAAGAAGGTTGGCATCTCTGCATATGTTGTACAACTTTTGATATATGATGGTTCTTTATATAACACTCCTTTGAATTTGTATCGTATAAATATCCTGTAGTATGACGAGGCAATTGTTTTTTCTTTTCTTTTGTCTATCAACAGGATATGGACAGGCAAGTTATTAGGACGAACTCTGCATCTGTGCGTATTCCAGAACTGGATTTTGAAATCCCTGGTTTCACTCAAAAAGGATGTTAGTATAAACTGAAGATCTTACTCTTTATATTTGTCTCTATCTCTCTTGCTCCCTGTCTCCCTCTCTCTCTCTCTCCCTCCCTCCCCCTCCCCCTCTCTCTCTCTCCCTTCCTTCTTCGCTCCTTCTCTCATCAAAATACTGTTTAAATCAAATTATAGTACTGTGATATTATAGGACTGGGCAAACATAAATTGACTGAATGTAACCAGGACTTTGCAGATGATTTAAACTTATTTTATACACGATTTGATTGCAATGATTTTCATGATCAAAATGAATGCTTGAGTAAATCCTTGTTAAGTAAAATCACAAGTAATGTTGGCATTGTAATATCAGAGCTAGATGTGAGGAACATCTTAAGAAGAGTAAAAGTAAACAAGGCCACTGGACCTGATGACATCTCAAATCGGATTCTTAAAACTTGTTATCAACAATTCTCGCTACCCCAAATAGCGATTCTGCCGAGATCCGGGGAAAATCCTGAAAACGCGCATTGCATTATGGGATAGCTTTTCGACATTACAGCTTCCTGTGCAGGCGCTATATTACTAGGCGCGATAGCGTATGCACCAAATATGTCGTCTGCTCGGTCTTGTTTTTTTTTCGCAAATATTTCAACGTTTATTTGAACATTTCATTCGTTGTTTTTTGCGTCTTTTGACATCAGTGACGATGGTTTTCTTTTGTGAGGCTGCACAGTGCTGGGCTCATGATTCCAAGCGTAAGAACCCTGAAAAATGGGGGTGGATAAAGGCCGTGACTTGGGATGGGACTCTATACCGGAAGTTGTAGTGACGACCCGAGAGAGTGAAAATTACCTCGTCTCGCGAATTTCGAGATTTTCGTACCTATTTAGGGTAGCGAGAATTAGCTCCTATTTTTACGAGATTATATCAGTTAACTTTGGATCTAGGTGTAATACCACAAATATGGAAAACATCTTCGATTATACCAGTTCCAAAAGGGAATAGGAAAGGCAGAAGCACAGATCTGAATGCCTTTTGCCCTGCAGCACTCACATCTAATGTCATGAAATGTTTGGAAAGGTTGATTTTGAAACATCTATTGAGTCAAGCTGGCTCATTTATTGACCCCTTTCAATTTGCTTATAGACAGAATAGGGGAGTTGAGGACGCTGTTCTTGTCCTTCTTTATGGAATATATAGTCATTTAGATATCCCCAAATCATATGTAAGATGTACCTTCATTGACCTCTCTAGTGCTTTTAATACCATAACTCCTCACCTTTTAATAAATAAACTGATAGAAATGGAGGTTGATGTTAAAATAGTGCTCTGGGTTCATAACTTTCTAACAAATAGACAACAATCAGTAAGACTTGGAAATATTAAATCCCCTACTTTGTTAACCAACACAGGAGCTCCACAAGGGTGTGTCCTTTCTCCCGTTATTTTCACTGTATACCAGTGATTGCGCTAGTACCAGTCAATGTTGTTCATTTATAAAGTATGCTGATGACACTGCCATCACAGGTTTCATTAAGGGAGGAAATAGTGAGAATGAGTATTTTTGTCAAGTTACCGGTAATCAGTTTGTTGAATGGTGCGATCGACACAACCTATATTTGAATGTTCAAAAAAACCAAAGAGATTATTATAGACTTTTGACGTAACGTTAATCATATCCTTTTGTATATTCATGAACAGGCAATCGAACACGTACATGAATATAAGTATCTTGGTAAGTATCTTGTACCTTGATTGATGATAAGCTACGATTTAATAAGAACACCAACGCTGTACACAGTAGAGCTACATCTACATGTAATCAACGGATGTTTTTTCTAAGGAAGCTCAAAAAATTTAACGTTGACAGGACGATCTTGCATCTTTTCTATCAGTCTATCATTCAAAGTGTTCTTCTATTCAATCTCATTTGTTTTTATGGAAATCTCACACAAGCAGACAAAACTAAACTCGAACATCCGAGGAAAATTGCTCAACGTATTATCGGCATTGAATTACCACCCCTATCAGTTTTGTTTGAAGATCGCTTATTGACTAAAATAACTTCTATTATGAAAGACCCATCACATCCACTATTTTCTTGTTTTACTTTTAACCGCTCAGGAATCCGCCTGCGTGTACCAATTACCCGTAGAGCCAGATACAGAAATTCTTTTATTCCAAATTCCATGCACATCTATAATGCACAAGTAACACAAAATTCTCAGCTTTAAGCGAAATAATAGCGATTATGATTATTTGTTAACTTTTTTTCTACCCACCCAGTAAATAAACTTGTAGGGATTGGGTTGGAAAGTTTTCCACCTTATCACCTTTGTGGGTCAAAACATCCGTTGTTTAGCTCTGCTGCTGATTTTGTTGTATTTTTCTGTCATGCATTATAATCTGATTGTAAATTATGCCATCTCTCCTTCTCTATCCCTCCCCTTTCCCTTTGGACCCTTACCAACTCTCCCTATATTTCTCTCTTTTATCAGTCCTTCGAGCTTGAGCTCTCTTCTCCTTTCTCTTTCTGCTCGTATTTCGATTGTGATGCTGCTCCTATTCTACTTTCATATTCACATCTATATTAATACCTGAATTTATTCATGATGTGATTCAGAATTGTATTTAAAATTCTTGCTATGTATAAGTCATATAACTGTCTTTTCATGTTTTGTGCTGAAAGCCGGAGGACCGTACCTGCTCATAGACTTTTTCTTATAGAGTCTTGACGCCCTTCTGGCTTTCAGCACACAACACCATGTTTTTGTCTTATGTTTTATGTATTACATGCTATACCAATGGAAAACAAATTTCTGTATTATATTATGGACAATAAAACCTTGAATCTTGACATTTATTATAAGAAATTTAATTTCAAAAGTAAGAACAATCATCTTTGTCAAACCCATCATTCTTATCATGGTTATTATTAAATATCATCATAAACTTTGTCTCTCTTTTCTTCTCTCTATCAGGAGGAAGAAGATATAGAAGAAGAAGAAAGTTTTCTTGATCTGGAAGGGCTTAGGAATCTTCAAACGAACAAGGTTTGTACCTGCTTTATTCAAGGTTTTAAGGCTCAAGCAAATTCTTGATGGTGCTTTTAAAGCCAGTGGGTCGTCAGTTTCAATGTGCAGAAGGTCATAATTTGCGGACACCAGATTTGGTGGAAATACAGTCAAACCTGTCTTAACGACCACCTATCCATAACGACCACTTAAAATCCCCCGTAAGATTTGGTGTTGCGAAGATACAGTTACAATGAGTTATCAATTTTGCATTACAATATAATAATATATGTATATGCTGTGTATAGATATGATACAATACATATTGATTGATATTTCACAGGTAATATAGTCACATGGATAAAACAAAAATTAAAAAACAAGTGGGATTATTTTCTGATGAAAAATGCCAAAATGAGTACACTGTCTCTTTTCTGGGTCATTAACTTATTTCTGTAAGTGATGTTTAACTTATAATTTGCAGTCAAGATTCTGTCCACTTACAACATACATGGAGTTTGCATTGTGGAATTCTGGAGCATTCATACAGATACACATACTTGTTTTCATACCGCTTTACTAACATATTCAATTTATGGATATTTCTTTCCTGGGGACCTAGTGATGAGTTATTCCAGTAACCTGTTATTAATGAATGAGTGAACTACATACAATACTTGGAATCCAGTCTGCACACATTACGTGTTGCTATATCTTGCAAGCCTCTGGCAAGATTTTCAGGTTGTCAGGAACAAGTTTTGTTTATAAAAAGTATGCATAAAATTTGAATATGTTACTAAACCGGTATATTGAAGTGGCATGAATATAATGCATGAGACATTATTGATCCTTGACATTTGTTTGACCATTTTTTTACCTTTGACCCGTTGACAGGAAACAGCAGAGAGCTCTAGACCGGAGGAGATCATGGAGTCATCAGTTGATGCTAACGAGTGGAGGTTAGAGGTTGAGAGAGTGACCCCATCCCTAAAGGTACCATTCTCTTTTAAATGAATGGGCTGTCCATATATTGCTTCCATTACTGACCGTATTAGGACGAAGAGTACTTTAAAATCAGAGTATCCTTGCATGAACTTCAAGAATTTTGCCACTCTTCCCCCCAGGTGACAAAAGTTATTCCTCAAATGATTTAGTGGCCTATTATGGCAGTCAGCTAAAACTGGGGTAATGATGTGATATTTTGTATTAAAGCGCAGTAGAGTATATGTTTGTATAGTAGCTGCGCTATATAAGTGGACATCTTGTTAATATTTCATTATAATTAGTTTTGCAATTGTTTGAGATTGGCATGTATGATTCATTTGTTGTAATCTGTGAAAGATTGTTGCCATAAAAACGGACGATGACTTTTACTATCAATTCGTGAAACTCTCTGGTTTTGAAGCAGTCTGTCGTGGCAGGTCAGCTAAATCTGGGGTAATGATGTGATACTTTGTAATTAAGCATAGTAGACTACATTCATATATTAGCTGCTCTATATAAAATGACCTGTTTTTATTAGTATTATTATTATTATAAGTAGTAGTAGTAGTAGTAGTAGAAGTAGTAGTAGTAGTAGTAGTAGTAGTAGTAGTAGTAGTAGTAGTATTATTATTATTATTATTATTACTAATACTATTATTATTATTATTATTAATAGTAGTAGTAGTAGTAGTATTAGTAGTATTAGTAGTATTAGTATTATTATTAGTATTATTATTAGTATTATTAGTATTATTAGTATTTTTATTAGTATTATATTAGTATTTTTATTAGTATTATATTATTATTGTTATTATTTCCTTGAAAGGTCCACATTAGAACAGATAACAAGGACTGGAGAACACACGTTGATCAGATG
The DNA here is from genome assembly GCA_035222895.1 of Strongylocentrotus droebachiensis. Lineage (NCBI taxonomy): Eukaryota > Metazoa > Echinodermata > Echinoidea > Camarodonta > Strongylocentrotidae > Strongylocentrotus > Strongylocentrotus droebachiensis. The sequence goes on along the minus strand of JAVYIG010006757.1, from coordinate 15,675 downwards.
CATCTACACAAGGATGGGATTGAGACGGCTCTCTCAGAGACCAAGGTAAGAGTACTTCAAAGCAAGATTGTAGGAGTTTGTCAGCCTTTATGTTGAATAAAAAGAACAATCACAATGCCAACAACATATACATTTAAAAGAGAAAATAACAAGTATAAATCACAAACGAATACAAACATGGTTGCATTTGCAAAGGCCACAGGCCTGTCAATGGCTATCACCATTACACAAAATATGATATTTGTATATATATATATATATATATCTACCCAGTATATAAAAAAAAGGCATTTAAGATATTATTAAGAAGCACAAGAACTAGTTATCAAATAGGATTCATACCGTAAATGGCAATATAAATCAGTTGAAAATTAAGTATTTACAAAAAATATTTAAAAAAAACAATATTAACTTTTTTTTTTAAAACAAAACAAAACAAATCTTTTAAAGCCTGTCTGCACTACTTTAGCCAGGAGGGATTGGGCCACCCAGCGTAGTCACTGACAGGTGGTTATCTTATCAAATCAGCTCTCAATTAACATAAGAAAAAGGGGATCATGGGGGACCAGCGGTCACCAATTAGGCATTGTTTGCTATATAGAGGGCACAAGTAGCTATAAGTTGTGCAGTGGGGCTTTAAACACGGCAAGTGAGGGACAGATTTTACTTCGTTGCTTAGGGAATTCCTTGATATCACCTCCATATTCATAATTTACCAGGGTTACCTTGACAAACTGCACAAGGAGATCACAAGGACGTTGGAGAAGATAGGGAGCAGAGAGAAATACATCAACAACCAGCTTGAGCATCTACTACAGGACTTCAGAGGGACACAAGATGGTTTAGCCGAGGTAAGTCTGTATTAGAGGTGTTGTAGTCTAGTGGATTATAGCTGGACACCTACCCCCTGGGCATCCACCCCCAGATAACCACCCCAGTCAACTACCCCCTAAGACAATTACTACCCCCTAAGACAACAACCCCCTAGGGCAACCACCCTCTAGGACGACTACCCCCTGGACAACTACCCCCCAGACAACTAAGGCGCCACGGATTTATTCAACTGGCATTCGGAATGCATTCGGAATGCACTTGTTAATCTTTCTGGAATGTATCCAGAATGCGCACATTCTAGCCACATTCTCAAAAAATCGATGCGACCTGCGCCTATTGTCTAGAGAACAAAGGGGCATTCCAGAATGCGCACATTCTATACGAATTCTGGAATGCATTCTGGAATGCCCCTTTGTTCTCTAGACAAAAGGCGCAAATCGCATCGACTTTTGAGAATTGGGCGATGAAAAAGCATGCCCGAGACGCTGGCGATTAATCAGAGATGCGTGATTTCAAATGCGACTATACCTCATAAGGTTCGACAGCGCGGCTCACTTTTAGAAGGAGTAAGAGCTATTTTTATTTATCTTTTTAAACAAGATATAACATTCGTTCTCTCAACTTCTGATTTTTTTAAGTTGATAACAGCGGAAACACGTTGTCTCCTAATTGAAGGAAAACAAATATATTGGTATTACGTTTCCATTTTCCCATAAAAAAGTTGCGGCCGCTTTATTTCTTCCTCGGTAAAATGAATTTTGACGCTACGAACGAGTTCTAATACAAGTATTTTCCCGCTCGAAAAAGATTACATTTATATAAAATAAATTGTTTGTCTTTTCAATTTTCTGCCGACATAGTGTTGGAATATGAATAAGTATAATTTTATATTGACAGCGCGGAGCACTTTTAGAAGGAGTAAGAGCTATTTTTATTTATCTTTTTAAACAAGATATAACATTCGTTCTCTCAACTTCTGATTTTCTGAAGTTGATAACAACGGAAACACGTTGTCTCCTAATTGAAGAAACAAAATATCTTGGTATTACGTTTCTATTTTCCCATAAAAAAGTTGCGGCCGCTTTATTTCTTCCCCGGTAAAATGAATTTTGACGCTACGAACGAGTTCTGATACAAGTATTTTCCCGCTCGAAAAAGATTACATTTATATAAAATAAACTGTTTGTATTTTCAAAATCTCAAACTCGGTCAAACTATCATCAATCTCTTTCTCTCTCTTTTGTTGTTGTTGTTGTTGCCTTTTTTGCTTTCGTTCAAATCAACTGGGTGTCAAGTAAATTACACTACCCGTTCAATAAATGCAAGGGAAAAGATTTAACGGTGGAGGCAAAGGACGTATTTTACTCAGTGGGAACATCATAATTATTCAGTATTAACATCGACATCCATTACGACTGCATGTTCCCTAGGAAACCAACAAATATCGATGGACGATGCTCCCCTTCCCTCGAAAGATTGATGGGAATATGAAACATCTGAGACTTGGCATTCATAAATTATACTTAATTAAACAAAATGGGCAATCCAACCCTGTGGTGGAAATTCGCTTTAAAAGAAAGCAAAAAAATCATGGGAAACATTCATAAAAATTTGAAAAACGATCCGATAAACAAAAACAGAAGCCTTTGAGGGGTGTGAAAATAGCCAGTAAATAACCCAACCGTGACTTCGTAATTCTTCTCCCCTGTAATTACCAGTGTCGGAACTCTGACCATACGCTTTTCATGTTATCAACTTGATCGATTTAGCGAATCATTCATGTATGGACCTCCTCTATTGTGAAACGCTTATCTCAGCTGCCTGCACCGGATCCCACAATAAGAGGAACAAACGAATGTAAAGAAGTAACTACTCTGGAAGATTACAGTTTTGAAAGAAGAGGATGTAGACCTAAACGTAGGTCAAACTACATGACGATACAAACAACCACTCTAACTTATATACCTTTACGAGGGCATGTAGCCATTTTAGAGCAGGTTTGAGTTATAGGTATAGCCACGAATATGAGATTTTTCCTGGGCAAAGATGCTACCATTGTTAAAGGGAAAAAAAGCAAGGCAACATAAAAAACAAGTTTTCTGGCAATAAAGAAAAGCGAGTGCAAGATGAAGAAATTAATTTCTATTATCATTACTATTCTATTACAATATTTGTAAGCATCATCATCACTTCATGTATACATGTACATGCCATCTACAGAACTGATCATGAAACGAGGATTAACAAAGTTTTATTGACAAGATAGGTTGAACGAGAACACAGATGGAGACGAAGACAAATAAATTGAATTCTCACGAGGGATAACCCAAACAAGTCTAGCTGTTCAATGGTTATCCTGATAAATGGGATTTGTGTGTCATTTTATTCTATAAAATATATTTAGGCAACAGTGGTAAGATAGTAATATGGTAAGGCACACGACGGCCTTTTTTAGATGGCAAAATGAATATTTCAAATTATGAGAAACGAAGTCAAAAGTATTCAAAGTAAATATTATTTTGTTTTTTATCTCAAAATTCATTTCCCAAATAGTCCTATATTTGATTTGCACATTTAAAAGAAAGGGCATTTCGTGTAGATCATGGCATAATGTTGTTCAGAATATCATTACAATTTTTTTTATAAAAACCATGTAAAACGAAGGCCTATTATTTATGGCTCGGTTGATAATCGGCCGAGCTTCAGCAGACGACAATCATTGACAATGGGGGAATGAATGGAGGTATCGACCGATCTTACGCAATTTGTATTGTGAGTGTATTGAGAAGGAAAGACGTGAAGCTTCAGCAAAATAAGACGGCAATTTCCCTAAAAAAATTATAGACCTTATTTTTCGTATTGATGAACAAAACTTATATTTTTAGAAATAAAAAAGTCTGAACTTTCATTTGTATATTTACAAACATATCACAAAATTGACTGAATGATGCGCAATGAGTTAAAAAATAGAAAGCACCGCCAAATAACCGAAATCGCTCCGTCAAATGGGAAACTAGTCTTTTACCATATTAAAATGTTTTATAGACTTTGTTTGTTTTATAAATGCCTGACTTCCCAATTATTTTACTTTTTTATGGATTTTTTTTTTTTTAATGGGGAAGGAATCAAAATTCCGCCCACCCGCCCTTACTCCAGAAAAGCAATCGAGGACAACCAAATTATTTTTTTGGGCCTTACGACTGTCAATTAAAGTTCACTAGGAAACCAAAAAATATTGATGGACGATGCTCGTAATTACCCCCCCCCCCCCCTTTCTCTGACCCCTAAATATTGATGGGAATATGAAAATTGTAGTTTCACGGATATTTAACCTAGTGTTATCCATTACGACTGTTACCTAGGAAACCAAGAATATCGATGGACGATGCTCTCCCCCCCCCCCCCTTCCCCCGAAAGATTGATGGGAATATATGAAACATCTGAGACTTGGCATTTATAAATTGTACTAAATTAAAATAAATGTGCAATCCATTTGCTTTAAAGGAAAGCAAACAAAATCAGGGGAAAGTATTCATGAAAGTTTGAAAAACGATCCGATAAACAAGAACAGATAACAAAACAAAGGCCTTTGCGGGGTGTGAAAACAGCCATTCAATAACCCACCCCTGATGCAAAGCCGGTTTTGTTTGGCTATTCACTGGAGCCAACGCGTAGGCTTAACAGGGGGGTGTTTCACAAAGATTCTAAGTCGAACTTAAAAGTTATTGAGAGCCATTTGTAGCCTTAAAATAAAATATATTCAAAAGTATTTTACACTTTCCATAAATTCCACATCAAGAACATGAAATCTCCCATAATAATAGAAAATATGAATGATTTGAATAAACATTTTATGCCTTTTAAAATAACTTTTACAAAATATTTTCAAGGATGCTAATGGCTTTCCATAACTTTTAAGTCCAACTTAGAGATAAGTTCTACTTAGGATCTTTGTGAAACACCTCCCTTGTCTGTTGTTTCCCGATTCGGGCATAAATAGTGCGCCTTATAATTGAATAGACTGGGTTTAATTCGTTATCACTTTGCAGTTGTAGAAAGAAAGACACGCAACCGATATTATTGAAAGTTAACAACAACAAAAAAAATTGGCCCAAATTCACAAAGCAAGGTTTGAGCTCAGACCAAGGTTTGAGCTCAAACCTCCTTTTGTTTCGCCAAACCTCCTATTGTTATTTACAAACAAGTCGGTTTAGCGAAACAAAAGGAGGTTTGAGCTCAAACCTTGCTTTGTGAATTCGGGCGATTGTGTCTCACTCAGGCCTACAATACACGTATCTCTCTCTATCTTGTCTACTCTACCTCGATCAAAATTAGCTCGCACACAAAAGCCCTTGTCAGTCGTAATACATAACATAGAGTCTGATTTAAGAGACTGCAATACGTCATTGTATACCTCTCGAAACAACCATCTATAGTCTAGACCAGGGGAATCTGACATCTCCCTGCATAGAAAAAATCTTTCAAGATATATCTTTCATATCTTTCAAGATATATGGTATGTGCCCGCAGACTTATCAAATGTCCCTGCTCGAGAACCCCGTATTTATTTATAGGGACACATTACGGTGCGGGATCAGTCTAAAGGCCGATATTATGTTATGCTATCTGTGCCATATATAGATACATATAGATACATGACTTGTATTCATATTACCGGACGTCTCGTAGTTTCACGGTTCAGACTTAGTGTTATCCATTACGACTGTCAATTTAAGCTCACTAGATAGGAACCAACAAAATATCAATGGATGATGCTCTCCCCCCCCCCCCCCTCCCCATCTCCCCCCCCCCCCCCCCCCCCCTCCTTCCCCCGACCACGAAAGATTGGTGGGGATATGAAAGTTGGATTGATGACTGTATCTTGGAAATGTTGTAATCAACACCCAAGTTCGAACAGACCGCGATATTTACGATTGTTACGTCGCCAATGTTCTGAGGTCGCCGACATGTGGCGGGAGTGTCATAATAAATCTGTCATTATTTGAATGTCCTTGTTGCGACTGGTCAAATGCCATGGTGAGGAACAATTATTTCCGATGACAAAAACATTTGTGTATTACAAAATAATTCAACATTTTAGGATTGTTATAGGCATACGGCCAATTTACACCTGTAATCTCTCTCTCTCTCGATAATAATAAATCCATCTCTATCTCGAATAAACAGTGTCTCCTTCTTATCTAAAATGAGGCGTCATGTCAATCAACACCAAAGTTTAAAACACGCGTATATTTGACATTGTTACGCGCCTTTGTTCTGAGAGCGCCGACATATTTGTGGCGGGAATGCCATAATAAATCTGTCATTATTTGTATGTCGTTGTTGCGCACATGTCATGCTGTTGTCCACATGCCATGTGTCGTGAGATAACATTGTTCAATTATTAGAGCATACGGACCATTTACATTGGAAATAAGAAATAAGAAATCTTTTTACTGCTCATATATATAAAAAAAAAGACTAAAATTAAATTTCACCACCTCATATTTCAACATTCACCATCTTTTACATCCTCTTTCTTTCCCTCGCCGCTTCTCTGGAATTCCCCTCTCACTCAGTTATCGTCTCATCCCACTCTCTACTTTTGGAATAAATAAGCACACCCTCTACAATTTGTATGAAATTCCATAAATCATATTTTATTTATAATTGAAGGAAAAAAAAAAAAACATTATTTATAAGATAAGGAATTTAAAAACTAGAGAGGGTAGATAGAGATGTAACAAATTTTAAAAAATGATACGCAACATAAAAGCACAGACCACAAAGAAAATTATGTCTGTCTCGGTTGAGGAATATGATTATTTGAAACAACATACTTCATAGGTTTACATTAAAGCATGTGCTTTCCTACATGCGCAGACTCATGGAGAGGGGGGGGGGGGGGGGGGGGGGGGGGGTGGGGGGGGGGGGGGGGGGGGGGCAAAGGGCCAGGCCGATTCCTCCAAGAAGTTTAAAAATAAGATGGGAATTACCACACAAATATCCACTCTCGCTTTTTATCTAAATGTGTCATTTCATTAGTCCTCGATCTTTCAACAACTACCATCTCTTGCATCCTCTTCTTCCTCTCATTTTGGTCATTCAGTTTCATCCGCATTTTCATGCAAAATATTTTCTTCATTCTTTCTCAATCTTTCTTCTACTCTTTTTACCATCTTTAATGAGGCATCATGTCAATCAACACCAGCGTTTCAAAACACCGCGTATATTTGACACTGTAACGCGCCTTTGTTCTGAGAGCGGCGACTCAGAACATATTTGTGGCGGTCTGGCGGGAATGTCATAATAAATCTGTCTTCATTCTTCTCAATCTTTCTTCTACTCTTTTCACCATCTTTAATAAGCTGAAGAAAAGAAAGAAAATCAATTACAATATCACCGACGCTTGAGAAATAAATAGTGAGAGAAAGAGAGCTACAAGCGAAAACAATTAAATATCGCTGATGTTACCGGTTAGCCGTCGGAAAGAAATAAAAGTAAGTCCATTATCACCTGCGCTCGAGAAATGCAAAGAGCGACCGATCGCGGGAGAGACAGAAGCGAAACCAATTAAATATCTGTTGATTTCTATCAATTCTTATGGTTCATTCTATATCGAAACTATTCCGGCACGCAATATCAAGCAGGTAGTCGCTGCCGATCGATATCGCCTTTGTTCGGATGGCCTATTCATGGAGCAATCCAGAATGCACCCAGAATGCGCCAATTAAGTCGTTAATTACCGCATTCTAGGTACATTCTGGAATGTGGATTAACGGAACAATAGATTCTGAATAGGGCATTCTACATGCATTCTACATGCATTCATGCATGTAGAGGTGTCGTGGTCGAGTGGATATGTCACCGGACTGTGGATCACAAGGTCCGCGGTTCAAGTCCCGCCGCGGCACTAATGTCCTTTGGCAAGACATTGATCTACATTTGCCACTCTCCACCCAGGTGTTAAAATGGGTACCCGGTAGGATGCGAAAGCTAATGTGGTTTGATTAGCAAGTGGCGCTTGTAAAATGGCGACTGGCTGGAATGCTCCCCAGGGAGTGGAGAATGTGCATACCTTGTGTGCGGGTAAGCCTGAATCCGATGACCGGGGTAATAATATGTTCCGCGCCTAGAAACGTAGTATTAGGCGCATTATAAATGTGAGCTATTATATTATTATTCCGAATGCCAGTTGAATAAATCCGTGGCGCCTAACTACTAGGAAAACTACCCCCCAGACAACTACCCCCTACAATTCATATTACCTTTATTTTGTAACTATTGTATAGATGAAGGAATGGTACAGACAGGCTAGTGGATGAGTGACAGAAAGAATAGGCTAGTAAGCAAATAACTACCGTTGGTGAAGGTGATGGGACAAACTATCACTTCCGAGGCAATCTGGATGTAGCTATCTTTCCGAAGCGAAGCTGAGGAAAGATAGCGTATACATTCTGATCGACGAGGAAGTGATAGTTTGCCATCGCTTGAAACCAAAAGGTGATTATTTGCTTTATATTCCACATCTAAAACAATTTATCTACAAAAAGAAAAGGACGTGTATGCATCTACATAAAAGACACTAGGCCCAAATTCACACCAAAAAAGGTTAAAAGTTTAACCCAACCCCCTTGAGAGTACGGTGCGCGCATGTGTTTGCTTTAATTGCGCTCATTGGTAATGCGCGCTTAATTGCGCCTGTTTTAGTGCGCTTTTGGATAATCTTCAGTGAAAGTGCTTTGCCCTTTGTAGATAGTACATCTATCTTCGGTGAAAGTGCGTTGCCCTTTGTAGATAGTACCTCTATCTTCAGTGAAAGTGCATTGCACTGTGTAGATAGTAGTACTATCTACACAGTGTAACAAACTTTTTGCTTCTCCCATCAATAATGGGCGAACTATCTTTCATCACGTGATTTACTTTTGACCAATCATAGAACAAGATTCTTAGTATGTGGAATATAATTATCTTTATATTGCATTTATATAACCTTCATAACCCACTCATCTTATAATGTAACCTTCATTTGCTGTTATCACCTTCACACCAACCTCATTACCTCATATTACCATCTTACATTTGTTACTGTTGTACAGGTGAAGGAACAGTACAGGCAGGCTAGCGGTGGAGTGACAGAACGAACGAGACAACTTGCTGAAGTGACAGAAGAATTGGAGCGGATAAAACAAGAGATGGAAGAGAGGGGGTCAAGCATGACTGACGGATGTAAGTTGAACTTTCTTTTTGTAAACTTCTGTTAGAGGTTTGAGGAGGCGAGTAAAGTCTATTTGGTAGGATGTCTGTCTGTTTAACAATAGATTGAATATGAATCAAGCTCAGGCAGAGAATTGAATCGTGCATTATGTGTTAACATGCCCCTCCCCCTGGCCCATAGACACAGTGAGGTACACTCGCAAACACTCTGTCCCTCAGATAGGATGTTAATTGGAGGCCCATGTGGAGGAGAGTTTTCCACCTTTCTATGTTAAGAACCCGTTGCACTATTCATAATAGATTGAGGGAAAACCCGGCTTTAGAGGTACACCTGCATATCCCAAACCAGCAGTATGTTTTCTGTTTGCATTTTTACCTTTAACAAAAAATAATTAGTTAATTTCATTATGTATATGGAAGTGTCTTAGTCGAGTGGTTTAAACACTTGACTTGAAATGCACAGGTATTGTGGGTTCGATCCCTGACACGGCACTAGTGTCCTTTGGCAACGTGTTAATCTACATTTGCCACTCCATACCCAGGAGAGAAATGGGGACCTGGTAGGATGACGAAAGCTTTTGTGTTAGTAATTGCCATATGCATTCACGGTGACCATATGGTAGGAATACCTTCCCAGGGAGTAGATTTGGTGCACATTTTGTGTGAATGAATCCGATGATAGGGGTAATAATATATGTAAAGCGCTCAGAGACGTTATTTCTTATTAAAGGGATCCGGTAACTTTGTCCCCGATTCTGAAACACAATACTGGATTTAGCACATGCTGCAATGATAGTTATAGACCTTTTAGGTCAGTCAGGAACTCCATGACTTGTACAAGCCGATCGCCTGTATGGTTATCAAGATATTTATGATTTAAAATCGAAACCAAATTTTGCGTCTTCCTAACGGTTTTCCTAACACTACAGTCTATTAGGGAAAACAAGTATGGTAAAAACGGTCACTCAAAGATTATTACTTTTTGAGGCACTTCTTGATCATTTTGAAGCGCGATATGTTTTTGGGCTTCAATATTACACCATATCACAGACACTGATAACAAGTAGGGGCCATGCATTCTTAGATTTAACATTATTTAACGATGCCTTTAAGTGTTATGTAAAACCCAGATTATTATTATTTTAATTTATTATTTATTTATTTATCTTGCAGCTCCATTGGTGAAGATCAAGCAAGCTCTCCAGCGTCTGAAGAACGAGGTCATCCAGATGGATGTCAGGGTAGGGGTCGTGGAGCAAAACCTTCTTCAAGCAAAGCTCAAAGACAAGACTAACATGCAGAGGGATATGAATAAACCCATTGGAAATGGGAATGATTATGATTATTAAAAGGGATAAACACGATCGCATCTATTTTCAAGAAGCCAGATGGTTGTCGGGGTAGGGGTTGTGGAGCAAAACCTTCTTCAAGCAAAGACAAGACTAACATGCAGAGGGATATGAATAAACCCATTGGAAATGGAAATGAATGTGATTATTAAAAGGGATAAACACGATCGCATCTATTTTCAAGAAGCCAGATGGATGTCAGGGTAGGGTCGTGGAGCAAAACCTTCTTCAAGCAAAGCTCAAAGACAAGACTAACATGCAAAGGGATATGAATAAACCATTGGAAATGCAAATGAATATGATTATTAAAACTATTGAAATTGCTTTAGGTTTATTTTTCCAAAGTAGATGGGAAGATGATTATAAAAGATTGTGATTACTATAGAAGTTTACAATAGGGGGTCGTGGAGCAAAACTTTCTTCAAGCAAAGCTCAAAGACAAGACTAACATGCAGAGGGATATGAATAAACCAATTGGAAATGCAAATGAATATGATTATTAAAAGGGATAAACACGATCGCATCTATTTTCAAGAAACAACACAAGGGGAATTTCAATATCCAGATGGATGTCAGGGTAGGGGTCATAGAGCAAAACCTTCTTCAAGCAAAGCTCAAAGACAAGACTAACATGCTAAGGGGATATGAATAAACCGATTGGAAATGCAAATGAATATGATTATTAAAAGGGATAATCACGATCGCATCTATTTTCAAGAAGCCGACACAAGAGTAATTTCAATACCTATTGTACATCCGGCCATAGATATCATGTTCTGATTACCGGTATGTAGTATGTCGTTGTAATGATCACACATTTCAATAGGAGACCCACAGCTATTGAAATTGCTTTAGGTTAATTTTCCAAAGTAGTTGCGATCGAGCTTTATAAAAGTTTGGGGTAAGAATAACACAGACTATAGGCTAAGCATTAAAGCAATGTTGGAAGAGAAGTATGCAGATTACTATAGGAGTTAAAATAGGGGTTGTGGAGCAAAACTTCCAAGGAAAGCTGAAAGATAAGATTGTCATGCAAAGAGATGTGAATAAACATATTGGTATTAAATGAATATGAATATGAATATGATTGTAAAAAAAAAGAAAAATTAAATGGGATATGATTGGTACAGGCTACAGGCAGCGCAAAGATGTATAATGCAAAACCTTGTCGGTTTGTTTGTTTACCTGACTGCTAAGAAAGCTAAGGAGCGTTTATGCTTGTATGTAAACAACCAGGGACAGACAGATTAAGGACTAATAAGTATGAATATACATGTACCTTTTTTTTTTTTTTTAATAGCATGTTTTTATTATATTTGTATTTAATTCTATGTTAATGGGCCCCATTTACAAGCTCTGCTTCTCAGGGGTCCATAGCCTGTCATTATGTTATAATTATTGTTCCAGTACCAGTGTCATTGTAAATTGTTTTTAAATGATTGGCTGAATAAATTGAATTGAATTGAATTGAAAGGACTATCCGAGGGGCTTGCTATGGTACTGAGGATTAGTGCCTTATCAAAGGGCACACGCGCATCGACTTGCTTTCGAACCTGGGACCTTCCAGGTACGAGACCACTGCTCTACCCCTGAGCCTCCTCAAATATCAGGGATGCCAGTTTTCAGGCAATAGCCTAAATTTAGGCCCTGGCGAGTTATTTTCATAACATAGTTTAGGCTTTTTTTGTGTACAAACTAGCTCATTCTAGGTGATTTTCAGGCCCTCTGATCAATTTTAACTGGCATCCCTGAAATATGAATGTTTGTTTCAAATCTGGGTATGAATCACACATGCTAGTGAATATGATCATTAATTGTGTGACAGATTGTTAAAGGCCATGATGTAAGTCTCAAACCATACCTTACAGTTTGTGTCCTCTCACCCTCCTGGCAGTATCCTTCCAGGGAGCAGTGAGTTCAGCTGAACTGCCTATGATCAGACACAGGCTGCTTTGCAGCAAGAATGAAGCTCTGGGGTCTCAAAGACTCTCACCGTGTCCATGTAGTCAAATTCAGACTGTATGAGTATGCTCTGAATGAGTGTGCTGGAACAGGACCCCAATCTTGCTATCACTGATATAAATTTACAAACCGCAATCCGGTGTTATATTGAAACAATTGTCAGTTTTAAATTGCTATGTTTGGTGTACGAATTACTATAACTGACCAATCACAAATAAACATGGAGTACATCGACTTTTAGATTTCCACTTAATTCAATCTGCTTTGGTGCGATGATTAAATTTATGGGATGGTAAATCAAATTTTTCATAAAAACATGACCTCATTTCACAAAACCATCTTAATTACAAGTTCAGCAACATCCCATCCCAAATATGCTTGAACAAGCGTTTAAATGAGATGCTGATGAACTTGTATTTCAGATTGTTTTGTGAAACGATGCCTATAGATTCCTAAAAAAGTAATGAATTTATAATCATTATGTCCATGCCACCAGGATTCTTGACAGAGCAATAGATAAATAGATTAAGGTATATTCTGGTAATGTAGTAGGAGACTTTGTTATCCATCAAATATTGGATATTGGAAATCATTGTGAATATCTGTGTTTAACATTATGTAAATTAATAAAGTTCTGTATATGTATGTAAATAGCTCTTTTTGTGAAAATACATAGATGAGCACCATGTAATAAGTAGTTCATTTGTACATCTGTTGTAAAGTGTGAATAAAAGCCTATTTGAAAAAAAGAAACAAACCCAACATCCTTTGTGTGGTAATTTTGTACTTGAAGCCATTACACTCAGCTCATCCAGTAGTATCTTTTGACGTGCAGATTACACCAAGATGCAGGGTTCCCACTGACATGGAGAAACTCATAAAATATTCATAAAAAATAACTTTTTTTTGAAAGTCATGGAAAATGAAAAAAAATATCCCAAAGTCGTGGAATGTCATGGAAATTGATCATGGGTGTGGGCCTTCCGGTTAGAACTTACAAATTTGTATGCCGCTTGGATGCCACAATGAACCTACATCAAAAATGGTTCTTATCTGGTTATCGAAAAAGGCAAGATGGGTCTTAAAAAGTTATTTTCACTTTTCTTAAAAAAATACCCGCTCTATTCCGTGCCATATCTTCCGCTTCACTATAACACTGCATGTACCTCTCCCCAAACCTCTATCATACATTCTAAATCTCTCCTTTCTCTCGTTTGCTTGCTCTATTTCTCACTTCTCTTCCCCTAACAACCCCCCCCCCCCCCCTCCCCCACTCTCTCATACACTCCAAGATTTTGATCTCTTTCTCTCCTTCCTCCCTCTTACTGGTACATATTGGCCATCTATCTCTACATGTACATCCCTAATTATGATCTAAATCTCTCCCTTTATATTCTCTTGCTTACTGTATACCTCTCCCATGCACACTCATCTCTCTCCCTTCCCTCCCTGCCTCCCTCTCTGGAATAAAACCTTACAAATAATTCATAAATTCAGACTTGGAATAAGAAATACAACAAATAGTTTAATCTTTGGCACATACTCTGTACACATAAACATGGTATGCACAAAATGTTTGTTATGAACATATTCCAGATGTAATGAAATTTATATTTCAGTTAATTTGGAATCCTTTGCATATAAATACAAGGCTGTACACTACAAACCATAATGTCATATGATGGTCATATGATTTGGACTACAGTGATCAGATTTTCTTCTTGAAATTGGAAACGTTCTTTATTGCTACATTGTTCTCATTAAAACCATGTATCTTGAAAGAATATTGATTTATACACTGATGAGAAGTATGTTGTACAGTAAACACACACTGGTATGCTGGTTTGTATTGAAAAAGGTGATTTTTGACATTTTCAACATGTCACAGAGTTCAGGATTTCAATGCATATTTCCCTCCTATACAAGTAGCTCTTATAGCATCAAGGCTATATCAAATCACATGACCACTTTGTTCATACATGCAGGCCTTCGGCATAAGGCACACAAAACTTGGTACACATCTACTCATAGGCCTGATAGTTAAAATGGAAGAACAAAAATACAACAATGCTATTAAGTACTGGAATAATCTTTGAATTGTGTATGTATATACATGTAGTTGATCCAGATATACATTATCACAACTTCACTCATCCTGCCAACTTTTCACTTCAGGAAGAGAGACAAAATATGTCTCTATTTATAGTATATACAAATAATAAGAACACAAAAACTTGGTACACATCTACTGATAGTTAAACATGGAAGAAGACAAAAACATTACACAGTACTGGAATAATCCCAGAATTGTAGATGTACATACATGTAGAGTTGGGCCAGATATACATTATCACAACTTGACTCATTCCTATCAACTTTTCACTTCAGGAGGATAGACAAATTCTATCTCTTTTAATAGTATATACAAAGCATAAGGCACACAAAACTATGGTACACCATCTACTGATAGTAAAAAATGGAAGAAGACGAAAAAAAAAAAAAATATTGTCAAGTACTGGAATAATTCCTTAATCGTAGAGTTGGGCCAGATATACATTATCACAGTTTCGCTCATTCCTGCCAACTTTTCACTTCAGGAAGATACGACAAATTTTGTCTCTGTTTATAGTATATACAAAATCATAAGGCACACAAAACTTGGTACTCATCTATTAAAGTATTTTAAAAAATGGAAGACAAAGAAAAAACAAAAAACATTATCAAGTACTGGAATATTCCCTGAATTGTAGATAAACAAACATTTAGTTGGGCCAGACATCCATTATCACAACTTCACCCATTCCTGCCAAATTTTCACTTCAGGAAGATAGACAAATTCTGTTTATAGTATATACAAAGCATAAGGCACTTAAAACTTGGTACACTTCTACTGAGTTAAAAATGGTAGAAGACAAAAAAAAAAACATTATCAAGTATTGGAATATTCCCTGAACTGCAGATGTACATAGATTCACAGTTGGACCCGATAAACATCTTCACAATTTCACTCATTCCTGCCAACTTTTAACTTCAAGAAGATAGGACAAGTATGGTCTCTGTTAAACATATATATACTACATACATCACTAATCACTCTGAGACAAGTGACTCCTGATAGGAATGGGTGCAGTTGAGAAACTCTGAGTAAAATGAGTTTCTTCCAGGTGCATCTAAACTTTCGGGGCCCAACTGTGTATACCCAACTTGTGTGAACCTGAACAGAATGCATAAAATTGAGTACACCATGTACTCTTAATACTTAATAAAATTACAATCACAATACAAATCAACCTCATAGTCAATATTCATTCTG